>JAFBJR010000918.1:206520-223297 GCA_016785285.1 Brachirus orientalis
AACATTTTATCCTTAAAGGATGCTGAAAAACTAGTTCATGCTTTTGTTACATCAAGATTAGATTACTGTAACTCACTACTATCCGGATGTTCTATTAGGTTGATTAAAACTCTTCAGTTAATTCAAAATGCTGCAGCGCAAGTTCTAACAGGAACTGGTAAGAGAGACCACATCACCCCAGTGTTAGCTTCTCTACACTGGCTCCCTGTACAGTTTAGAATTCAATTTAAAATCCTCCTCCTCACGTACAAAGCACTTAATGATCAGGCCCCATCATATCTTAAAGATTTAATTTCACCTTATCAGCCTAACAGATCACTTCGGTCCCAAAACGCAGGTTTACTTGTAGTTCCCAGAGTCCATAAAAGTAGAATGGGAGGCAGAGCCTTTAGTTACCAGGCTCTTCTCCTGTGGAACCAACTGCCAATGTCGGTTCGGGAGGCGGACACTGTCTCTATATTTAAAGTTAAACTTAAAACCTTCATTTTTATAGTTAGAGCTGGCTCAGGGAAACCTGAACCCATCTCTTAGTTATGCTGCTATAGACCTAGACTGCTGGGGGATTTCCTGTGGTGCACTCACACTCACTCTCTCACACTCAGGGTATGAATGTGACTTAATTATATGACAGCACATCTTTGAGTCTGGTTCTGTCAGAGATTTCTTCCTGTTAAAAGGGAGTTTTTTCTCTCCACTGATGCCTTGTGCTTGCTCATTGTGTGAACTGTTGGGTTTCTTTTCTCTCTGTAATATTGTAAAGGTTTTGGCCTTATTATGTACAGTGCCTTGAGATAATGTATGTTGTGATTTGGCACTATACATATAAAATTGAATTGAATTGAATTGAATTGAATTGAATTGAATTGAATTGAATTGTTCCACGACCAGGACGAAAAGCACACTGCTCCTCCTGAATCCAAAATTTGACTATTCGATTCAATTCAATTCAATTTCGATGGATCCTCCTCTCCAGGATCCCTGAAAAGATCTTACCAGGGAGGCTGAGGAGTGTGATTCCCCTGTAGTTGGAACACACCCTCCGGTCCCCCTTTTTAAAGAGGAGGACCACCACCCCAGTCTGCCAATCCAGTGGCACTGTCCCCAATGTCCACGAGATGTTGCAGAGGCGTGTCAGCCAAGACAGCCCTACAACATCCAGAGCCTTAAGGAACTCTGGGCAGATCTCATCCACCCCCGGGGCCCTGCCACCGAGGAGCTTTTTCACTACCTCAGTAACCTCAGCCCCAGAGATAGGAGTGCCCACCTTTGAGTCCGTAGACTCTGCTTCCTCATGGGATTGAGGAGGTCTTTGAAGTACTCTCGCCACCGATTCACAACGTCTATTCACACCATCTCCACTGTACACAGTGTTGATGTTGTGCACCGCTTCCCCCTCCTGAGATGCCGGACGGTTGACCAAAATCTCCTCGAAGCCATCGTTCTTCATGGTCTCACCAAACTCCTCCCACGTCTTAGTTTTTGCCTCAGCGACCACCAAAGCCGCATTTTGCCTGATGGTACCTATCAGCTGCCTCCTGAGTCCCACAGGCCAAAATGGCTTGATAGGACTCCTTTTTCAGCTTGACGGCATCCCTTACCGCTGGAGTCCACCAACGAGTTCAGGAGTTACCGCCACGACAGGCACCAACAACTGGCCGCAACTCCGATCAGCTGTCTCATGGAGGCACAAAACATGGCCCATTCAGACTCAATGTCTAGCGCCTCCCGCAGAATGTGCTCAAAGTTTTGCCGGAGGTGAGAGTTGAAACTCTTTCTGACAGGAGACTCCCCCAGATGTTCCCAGCAGACCCTCACAATATGTTTGGGTCTGCCAGGTCCACCATTGGAGCCAACTCACCACCAGGTGGTGATCAGTTGACAGCTACGCCCATCTCCTCACCCGAGTATCTAAGACAAGTGGTTGCAGGTCCGACAATATAATTACAAAGTCGATCAATCTGTGGCCGAGGGCATCCTGATGCCAAGTGTGCATATGGATACCCTTATGTTTGAACATGGTGTTTGTTATGGACAATCCACAACAAACGCAGAAGTCCAATAACAAAACACCACTCGGGTTCAGGTCGGGAGGGCCGTTCCTCCCAATCACACTCCTCCAGGTCTCACTGTCATTGCCCATATGAGCATTGAAGTCTCCCAGCAGAACAAGGGAAACCCCAGTAGGAGCACTTTCCAGCACTCCCTCCAGGGACTCCAGAAAGGGTGGGTACTCTGAGCTGCAATTTGGTGCATAAGCACAAACAACGGTCAGGACCCATCCCCCACCCGACGGCAGAGGGAGGCTACCCTTTCGTCTACCAGGGTGAACCCCATTGTACAGACCCCAAGTTGGGGGGCAATAAGAATGCTCACACCAGCTTGGCGCCTATCACCAGGGGCAACTCCAGAGTGGAAGAGAGTCCAACCCTTCTCGAGGAGACTGGTTCCAGAACCCAAGCTGTGTGTCAAGGTGAGCCGGACTATATCTAGCCGGAACTTTTCAACCTCATGTACCAGCTCAGGTTCCTCATAGGAGGTCTTGGTGGACCACTCTTTGTCCGGGCCCTCACCTAGGACCTGTTTGCCTTGGATAACCCTACCAGGGGCATAAAGCCCCCGACAACGGAGCTCCTAGGATCATTGGGACATGCAAACCCCTCCACCACGTTAAGGTGGCGGCTCCAGGAGGGGAACAAACATTATGTCAGGAAGTTAAAACCTCTGACCTACCATTTATTAGTACAACCATCAAACAGGACCAATGTCTTAAATGCATAAACATAAATACCTCAAAGGTGGTGGGAATTCAGTACTCTCACTAGCTCCTCACATATCCCATACAAATTTACCCCAATCTGGAATAATCCAGACATCCTGCAAAATAAGGTAATGCTAAACCTTACATCATAGCAAGAAAAAGGAATAAGACATTTGGAACAAATAATGGGATGGCAAATTCATCCCATTTGAGAGTCTAGTGGAACAGTATGACATCAACAATAATTTCTTTAAATACCTACAAATTAAATCAGCAGTCCAAGCAAGGTTTTGAATTAGCAAATTAGATCTAGAGCTACCTCCAGTAATAAAACAATTCTTAAACTTCACATCTCCCAAAATATTATCTAAGACACATGCATTGTTATCAAGAACTGATTTGTGCAATTTCCCTACCAACTACAAAATGGGAGACAGACTTATTTATCAGCCCAGATGAAAACTTTTGGATACAAATATCATCTAATGTGTTCAAAATGATCAAAAACCCAGATCTACAACTAATACAAAATAAACAGAACACACTAAACAGGACAAAGGATGTTTAGAATGGGGTTCTTACAATCAAATACCTACTTAAACTGCAGTGAAAACATAACAGATAACTACATGCATGCTTTATGGTGGTGCACACCTGTAAATACATTCTGGGGTAAGGTATGTGAGGACCTCTCAGCATATCTCGGATGCACCACCATCCCCCCACACTGCACATACTGAGTGATTTAACTGTAATAAATATAGAAATGAAGCCTAATAATAATCTCCCCTGATAATTGGCTGCCGTTCCGCAATTTTTATTGCATTATAGACATTCGGGTATGAGGAGTGGGCTTAGCATTTCGGCAGCTCCACTGTCTACCAGCTGTTGGGTGCTGGTGCCACATCTTCCCCCTCAGTTTTAATTGCACCTTAGATGCCAACATGCTTCATACACATCACATACCACACACCCACACACACACCTCCAAACTATGTCCTGGTGGGCTGGGGCTGGGGGGTTGGTCTGAGAGTAAAGGATCTCTGATCTTTACTCAGTAGTCCCCCCTTTTGTTAAGGACGAGGTCCTGATGGAAATTCTTTCCCAGTATGGCAAGTTAATCTAACCCATTAGGAAAATAGCAATTTCGACTACTTCCCCACAGCTAAAGCATGTCGTGTCGTTTAGGCGTTTTGTCCACATGACTTTAAATAATAGTCGTAAAGATTTAGACCTGACACTAAATGTGACTGTGGATGGATTTGTTTATCCTATTTACGTCTCCTCATGTCTAATGAAGTGTTTTGGTTGTGGTCAAAATGGTCATCTGGTGTGGGCGTGTCCTGAGAAAAGAGAGGAGCCTGCTTCCAGCGGTAATAGGGTGGATAGGCCTTCCGAAAAGGAGGGAGAGGGGAAATCCATGGACATGAATGTTTCTGCGGGTGGTGAGGGTAACGCTGAGGGGGGCCTTGCAGAGGCGTCTGGATGTGGTTCTCCTGCAGGAGATGCGTAGTGACATTGTTAATTCTGCAGAATGGGCCTTAGAAAGGGATGGGCTTTCTCTTTTAAGCCATAACACTTCTGTTAGGGGTGTTGCAGTTTTATTTGCAAAGACTTTTACTCCCCTTTCCTATGAGGTTTTGCAAGCAACACCAGGAAGGTTATTTAAAGTCAGGGCACGTTTTGAAAATCATGTTTTAATTTTTGTTTGTGTGTATGCTCCTACGAATGCATCAGAAAGGGTAGCTGTTATGAATGAGTTATCTACCATCTTAGCTGGGTGCAGCAGTGATGATGCAGTTGGTGGTGATTTTAACTGCACAGAATGTGACCTTGACAGGAATCATAATGAGCCTCATATGCTTTCGCGTAGAAAACGTATTCACTGCATCCACACATATGATTTAAATGCTGTTTGGAGAACCTTTCATAGGGAGCAGTGACAGTATACCTGGACGCATGCTCATGGCAATATGATTTCCATGGCCAGGCTTGATAGGTTTTATTCTTTTAAACATCATTTTGTGTGATAATTCCGTGTGGTTTTCTGATCATGGGCTGGTGCTATGTAGTGTCAGTTTGAAAGCAGTGAAGCCCAAAAGTGCTTACTGGCATTTTAATTCATCTCTCATTCATGATGAGCATTTTAAAGAGGTGTTTAGAACTTTCTGGGCAGATTTTAAAGAAAATAATACATCTTTTGTTTCCTTACAACAATGGTGGGATTTTGGTAAATTACAAGTTCAACAACTATGTAAACAGTATACTCAAAACATCACGAGAGACAGAACCCAGTCTATAGAAATCTTGGAGCAAGAGCTACAAGAAATCCAAATGTTGACCCACTCTACTGGGAGTCAAGATGAAATTGACAATCTGGCAAAAAAGAAGAATGCGTTAAATGAGTTGCTAGAAATTAGTGCTAAGGGTGCTTTGGTCCGCTCAAGGTTTAGGAGCGTGGAGCAGATCGATGTTCCATCAAAATATTTTTTTTACTCTGTAAAAGACAAATGGCCAGAAAAGATTTATTCATTCTTTAAAATCTGAATCCGGAGATTTGATGACTAATGATTGTGAAATTCGGAAAAGAGCTGTGTTTTTCTATCAAGATCTATACAGGAGCGAGCTCAAGGATGGGGGTTCTAACAACCTTTTTCTGCGTGATCTGCCTCAGGTTTCAGTTGACTCCTTTGCCGAGCTTGATGCTGCCCTGACACTGGGAGAACTAGAAAAAGCCCTTCAGGGTATGGAATGTGGCAAGGCTCCTGGCCTGGATGGCATTCCAGTAGACTTTTATAAGTGCTTCTGGTTGGAGATAGGAGAGGATTTGCTCGCTGTGCTCAATGATAGTCTCACTAGGGGGTGCTACACTGCAGAGGGTTGACTGCTCTACTGTTTTAAAAATCTGGGGTTTATTCCATACGCAAAGGCAGAAGCTGACAACCTCTTTACACTGGTTGCTACAGAGACCTGTGGTTGGGGCTGCAAGAATGGACATATCTTTGACTGACTTTACTACCTTTCAGAGGAGGCTTATCAACTCCGGGATTGTAACGTTAAAAGATGTAGTTAACCGGCCGGGGGCAGATTTCAAAAATGTAAAGTGTTTCTCTGACTCATTGGGACTAAGATGTACTCGTGTGGCCTCACAGCTCTTAGAAAAGTGGCACACTAACTGCACTGCAGATGAATTAAAATTACTTGGGGACTACTGCACAGGACTGGCATTTCCAGATGTGTTTAATGATTTTCCTGGACTGGAACTCTCTCCTATTCTGGATGACTGTACCGGTTTCTTCTTTTCATCTAACTTACCTGCAATTACTTTAAGTGATGCGAGTGGGAAGCAGTTTTACTATGCTTGTGTGAAGGTGTTAAACAAAAAATGTCTTTCAAGCAGAGTTGACATGCCCTGGCGCAGTGTTTTAAAACTAAGTATGAATGTGAAACGTGAATGGAGAGCACTTTATAAACCACCATTGCCAAAAAGAGTGCACTTCTGCAAGCAGTTTGCATGTTCTCCCCGTGGTGCGTGGGTTCTCACCGGGTACTCCGGCTTCCTCCCACAGTCCAAAAGTGGACACTCTAGTGAAAAGTGGACACTCTAAATTGCCCGTAGGTATGAATGTGAGAGTGAATGGTTGTCTGTCTCTATGTGGCCCTGTGATGGACTGGCGACCTGTCCAGGGTGTACCCTGCCTCTTGCCCTATGTTAGCTGGAGATAGGCACCAGCACCCCCCGCGACCCCTAGTGGATAAAGTGGTAGAAAATGAGTGAGAGTGAATGAGAGTACTTATGTTTTAATTGTGACATATTTCTTTTCTTTTGTAATTGTCAAAGTGTAATTGTTTGAGCCTTATCATAAAGAACACTTTTAAAATCTCTCTCTCTCTCTCTCGCTCTCTCTCTCAGTGATAGTGAAAATGAGCGATCATTTTCACTATCACTGCCACTCTCACTCTCCTGCCCTTCCCCTCACTCTGTGTTTCTCCCTCCCTCTTTCCTTTTCACTCCTCCTCCTCCCTCCACCCCCCTGTCCGGTCCAGCTATCCAACATCACACAATCAGACAATAAATAAAAAAGAATAAAATTTATAATAACTGTAGGGGCCAAAGTACAATTCATTGTAGTGTAAATAGGAATTAATGTTAAAAGGAAAATAATTTCATTTAGAAGTTCATGTAATAGTTAAAATGTTAAATAATACTTAAAGGGTTAAAAACGTACTAGAATTCATGTGTTTAAGGTGATTTGGTACATATTAGTAAAATAGTGTACTTCCTCTTTAAGAACAGGTCAACTCCGGCTATATTGTGTTGATGTTCACTTTTGTTTTAGATCTTGAGAGCTGTGGAAGCGAACGGTTTTCTAACCTGCTGTAAACTGTAAACTGCTAACTTTATTAGGAATCCTCTTTTTGTTTGTTTGTTTCATTAGCAACTAGAATATATTTAGTCCGCTCACAATCTATTTTGTAACCAAGGAATAAACCGGAGATTTTCATCTTTTTTAAACAACGTTTCCGGGGTGGATATTTTTTGTGTTGTGTTGCCTGACTAGTAATGACGCTGCAATGGAACCAGCTGCTTGAAGCGATTAGACAGTTTAGCATAAGCCATTGCATATCTCAAGATTTCAAACCTCTACATTAGTAAGAAAACCTGCTTGACATCGAACAACAAGCCCAATCAGGAGAGGTTTGCAGAAAGTGGAACGTGAACGAAGGTTCAAGGAGGGACTGACTTTCTCAATTACCCTGACCATGTGCTGCGCTTGTGGCTGGTGAGTGTTAAGTGGATTACTAACGATCTCAACGAGTTTCGTCATGGCTGCTGCGTAACTTTGCAAGTGGAACCTGTAACTGGACTGACTCTCAAGCAATCACGATGGAGACAGGAACAGAAGACACGGTAAGCCTAACTGACGAAAGGAGAATGGTTAAACCAACACATAAAGCATTGGAACATAATCTGCAAAGGAAAATAAGCTCCAGGAGAGCCATGCTAGGACAACTTACTGGATGATGGATGATGATGTAAATGTGGAAAGTATATCAAGGGAATTGTTGCCCAAGTATGAAACACTGATAAAAGAATTAAGTAAAATAAATGAGGATGTTAAAGACTTATTCTGCCAGATTGAATGTGTAGAGAATATGAACTCAGATCAAAGGGATTGGTTTGAGCCAAGGAATAATGAGCATATAGAAAATGTCCAAGCAGTGAAAGAATGGATACACAATGCAATACTATGCAGAGAACAGGCTAACAAGCTTAGTGATGAGATACGTCCTGAGGATAGTGCGTCAGGAACATCCAGGAAGTCTGGAAAATCGTAGTCTGTCTCTGCTACTTCTGCAACATCGTCAGCTCGAGCCGAGCGCTTAAAGGTTGAGTTAGAGAGAGCTGCTCTGTTAGCCAAGTCAGCTACATTGAGAAAGAAACAGGGTTTAGAGGAGCATGAACTTCAGCTCAAGATTGAAAAGGAAGAGTTGAAACTACAAGCAGGGCTTGCTGCAACTGATGCACGACTAGCCGTGTTAAGAAAATATGAAAGTTCAGAGGTGTCATGTAGAACTAAAGGCAGTATGGTGGATGTATTGACATCTGCTCTAAAGAAACATGATGTCAGCCATAGTAAGGGCAGTGTAGCTAGCCGTGGAAATCAATATAGCCACACTAGTGGAAGAGGCGCAGCTGCGATACAAGTTCCCATCACTTCCCATCCCTTGGTTACTGTCATGCAACGCCAAAACGACATCACTGAAAGCCTAATAAAACAACAAAGGCTATCTACATTGCCATCACCGAACATTCCAGTTTTCAAGGGAGATCCATTAGAATACGATCTCTTCATGAGAGCCTTTGAGCACCGCATAGAAAGCAAGTCTGAAAACAGCAAAGATCGGCTTTACTATCTAGAACAGCTCACAAATGGGCAGCCTAATGACTTGCTGCGCAGTTGTTTTCACATGGTCTCAGATCAAGGTTACCCTGAAGCAAAGAGGCTGCTGAAGGAACAATTTGGCGATAAATATAAGATATCCATGGCATATCTTGACAAGGCTTTAAACTGGCCTACCATCAAATCAGATGACACCAAGGCGCTTGAAGCTTACGCTCTCTTTCTAACAAACTGTAATAACGCAATGTCAGATCTAGAGTACTTAGACGAGATGGAAAATGCTACTAATATGCGCATGATTATCTCAAAGCTCCCATACAGGCTGAGAGAGAGATTCAGGAGTGTCGCCATAGACATTCAGAAAAAGCAAGATCAGTGAACAAAGATCAAAGATGTGGTGTTATTTGTCAACATACAGGCTGAAATGGCAGCACACCCTGTTTGGTGAAATCTCAGGACAAACAAAGCACCAGACTGAAAGGTCAAGTGGTTACAGCACTAGCTACTGAAGTAAAAGAACAGAAAACGGAGAAAAAAGCTGCTAGTACCGAGAACAAGAAAGCCCAGGAAAAGGGAACAAACATGGATAAAGCTTTCACGAAACCTTGTATCTTCTGTCAGGGAGATCATACTATTGAACAGTGCAAAAAACTTCAAAGAAAGCTGCACAAAGAAAAGCTTGAATTTCTTAAGAGCAAAGAGCTTTGCTTCAGTTGTCTTTCAGGAGGACATATGAGTAATGCCTGTGAAGAAAGGAAAAGTTGTCAGATATGTTCAGCGACACACCCTACGCTCTTACACTTTAAGCAGAAATCTAAAGACCTACGAAAGGATGAGGCTTCTAAGGAGGAGCCAAAGAAGGAATCTTCAAGGGAAGAGCAAACCGTCGTCAGTGGTTTTGTGGATGCAGGAGAAGCATGCTCTCAGACTGGGGCCGGGGGTACAGGTAGTGTTCTTGCCATCGTTCCCGTGAGAGTAAGGGCAAAAAAGGGCAATAAGGTGCTGACTTGTTATGTATTCCTGGACCCAGGGAGTAACGCGTCCTTTTGCACTACAAGCTTGCAAACGACCTTGTAATGGAAAATCCCTATATCTATCACAATTTCATAATATCAACCATGCTTTTCATGTCAACCATGTTTTTCATGTATCTGCTTCATTTTTGTCTCAAGGCCATTCTCCCTGCGACCAGAATAAATAACAACTGGTGGACTCTCAAACTCTTTATTTCTCTCTCACTCGGGCACATACAAAATTTCCGCAACAAACTTCACCTGCAAGGAAAAAATGTGAGCATCCTACTCACCACTATGGGAGACCAAAGGACAGTGTTGTGCAAAGCTGTGCCAGACCTAGAAGTGAGTAGCCTAGAGGCCGATGACTTACTTACTTACAGGTGTTTTCGCACAAAAGGTTATTCCCGCAAATAAAGAGAACATTCTAACCCAAGAAGACGTTGATAGGTGGCCACATCTACGAGGTGTAAAAATTCCATTGATCAACGCGGATATCGGTCTTCTGATTGGGACTGATGCGGCAAAGGCTTTGGAGCCAAAAGAGGTAATTCGTAGTGTCAAGGATGGGCCGTATGCAGTACGTACAGCTTTGGGATGGATAGTGATAGGGATAGTAACGACTTCATGATATTCTTCACTAATAAGATAACAACCATAAGAGAAAAAGTTAATCTCATCCTGCCAACTAATAATACAAATCTGTTGTCCTTGCAACCGCCTGTCGCATCTCATTTAGATAACTTCTTACCTATAGATCTCTCTGAGTTAAACGCAATAGTAGCAGGATCTAAACCCTCATCTTGCCTACTCTACCCCATCCCCACAACTATATTCAAGGAAGTTTTACCATTAATTAATTAGTCCATATTGTATCAAATAAATCTCTCTCTACTTACAGGCTACATACCATGCTCTTTTAAAGTTGCTGTAATTAAACCCCTACTTAAAAAACCCACTCTTGACCCGGATGTTCTCGCTAATTATCGTCCAATATCTAACCTTCCGTTTATCTCTAAAATCCTTGAAAAAGCTGTAGCAAGCCAATTGTGTGATTATCTGCTCAGCAACAACTTGTTTGAGGACTTTCAGTCAGGGTTTAGAAAACACCATAGAAACAGCACTACTAAAAGTCACAAACGACCTTTTCATGGCCTCAGATAATGGCCTTGTATCTATACTAGTACTGTTAGACCTGAGTGCTGCATTCGACACTGTTGACCATAACATTTTATTACAGAGGTTGGAGCATGTTATTGGTATCAAAGGAACTGCATTAAACTGGTTTAAATCCTACTTATCAGAGAGATCTCAGTTTGTTCATGTTAATAATGAGTTTTCTCTCCCTACTGGAGTTAATCATGGAGTTCCACAGGGTTCAGTTCTAGGACCACTTCTTTGTACTTTATACATGCTCTCCCTAGGTAGCATTATTACAAAACACAAGCTAAATTTCCACTTTTATGCAGATGACACACAGTTATACATATCCATGAAATCATATGACAGTAATCAAGTTATAAAGCTCCAGGAATGTCTCACAGACATTAAGACCTGGATGACACATAACTTCCTACTTCTTAACACTGATAAAATTGAAATTATGTTGCTCGGCCCCAAACACCTTAGGGAAACTATACCTGAGCATTTGGTCATCCTGGACAGCATCACCATGGCCTCCAGCTCTACTGTAAAGAACCTTGGAGTTACCTTTGACCCAGATTTATCATTCGACTCACACATACAACAAGTTTGTAAGTCATCCTACTTCCACCTGCGCAACATAACTAAAATCAGAAACATCCTGTCATTAAAGGATGCTGAAAAGCTTGTTCATGCTTTTGTTACATCTAGACTAGATTACTGTAATTCACTATTATCTGGATGCTCAAATAAATCTCTAAAGAGTCTTCGGTTGGTCCAGAATGCAGCAGGACGGGTATTAATGGGAACTAGGAAAAGAGAGCACATCACTCCAGTGCTGAGCTCTTTACTCTATTAAATTTAGAATAGAATTTAAAATCCTCCTCCTCACATATAAAACACTCAGAGGTCAAGCCCCGTCTTACCTAAAAAATATGATTATTTCTTACCACCCAAATAGACCCAGATAGACACTGCGCTCAGAAAATAGAGGCCTGCCAGCCCCCTGCTAGAGGGCTGGTTCAAGTTAACACTGAGCCATTGCTTAATTATGCTGCCATAGGCCATAGACTGCTGGGGGAACAGCCATTATGCAGCGAGCACTCTCATTCTCTTTATGTCTCTCTCTCTCTCTTTCTTCGCTGTCTCCTTCTCCCTCCTCTCCTCCCCAAACGCTCATAACATGTCAATAACATTGTTTTCTCTCCCGTCCCCTAGTTTGTGCTCTTCCTCCTTCCCTCTCTCTCTGTCTTATTTCACAGATATCCCTGATTCCAGAGCTTCAACACCACAGCTCAAATATTATAACTATAACCATTACCATATATCATATAGCTACTTATTACTGCTAAGGTTAATTATTCTCATCCACACTTCATCAACGGCTTGTCCTCTTCTGAGGGTCTCACGAGGAGCTGGAACCAACCCCAGATGGTGGCAGCGTATGTCACACCCTGAATGAGATGATGATGATGATAATTGTTCTTAATGTTACTGATTCTTGAATCATCCTGGTCTCTGTGAATTTTTGATGCTTTGTTTGTAACTTGTAATCTGCTGAACTTGTCTCTGTACATGTGACACCTACTGCACGTCTGACCTGGAAGAGGGATCCCTCCACTGTGGCTCTTCCTGAGGTTTCTCCCATTTTTTCCTTAAAAGGGTTTGTTTTTCCTCACTCGATGTGAGGGTCTAAGGATAGAGGGTGTCACATGCTGTACAGACTGTAAAGCCCTTCGAGGCAAATTGTGTTTGTGATGTTGGGCTATATAAATAAAATTGACTTGACTTGAACAATTGAATTGACCGCATCACAGTGTCTATCACCCTAAGAAACACAAAATGTGAGTGGTTTTCGACTGTGGCGTTTCATATCAGGGAACCACACTCAATGAACAGTTACTGCCCAAGGGCCCAACATGACAAGCAGTCTGGTTGGAGTCTTAACTAGATTCCGTCAAGAGCAAGTGGCAGTCATGGCGGATGTGGAATCGATGTTCCATCAGGTCAAAGTCCCACCAGAAGATGCTGACCTCCTTAGGTTCTTGTGTTGGCCGGATGGCGACGTCACAAAGGAGCTGAAAGAGTATAGAATGGAGGTACACTTGTTTGGAGCCACCTCTTCACCAAGCTGCGTGAGTTATGCGTTGTGAAGGTGTGCTCACGACAATAAGAACATGTTCGATGCAGCAGTAGTGGACACTGT
This sequence comes from Brachirus orientalis, assembly GCA_016785285.1. NCBI lineage: Eukaryota > Metazoa > Chordata > Actinopteri > Pleuronectiformes > Soleidae > Brachirus > Brachirus orientalis. Next base: position 219,547 of record JAFBJR010000918.1, read on the forward strand.
CTTAAATAATTTCTATGTAGACGATTGCTTGAAATCAGTTGCCACCGAACAAGAAGCAATCAAACTACTCGAAGACCTGAAATCCATCTGTCAAACAGGAGGCTTTAGACTAACAAAATGGACGCAAAATGTGTTGCTAAACATTCCACTTGAGGACCAGGCAACAAAAGCCAATGATCTTGATCTTGACCAAGATTCACTCACCATGAAGAGAGCTTTGGGAGTACAGTGGTGTATACGGTTAGATCAGTTCAAGTTCCATGTGAACATAGAGCAGAAGCCTCTCACCAAGAGAGGAATCCTGTCAGTTCAGTCTATGACCCATTGGGAATGTTGTCATCAGTCATACTGCCTGCTAGAAATATCCTGCAAGAGTTGTGTAGACTAAGAATAGGCTGGGACAACACTGTGCTGGGACAACACAATAACTAAAGGACAAGTATCACAGACATGTGCACAGCAAATCTGTTCAACACCACAAGGCATGGTACTACATGTCCTAGGCAGCGGACAGGACAGGTTATAAATAAAAATAATAATAACGTTGTTTTCCCTCATTCTCACTTATATACCGTTTTATCCTCCACATGAAGGTTGTGGAGAAGCTGAAGCTAATCCTAGCTCCTAGTGGACAGACAAGGGGTAGGGGAGATTGAGAAGTGAATGGGAAAGAGGGAGAGAGTATATATAATTACTGTAATAACATTGAAATTCATTTGAATAACATAGTACAATTTCTACTGTTGTCTTTAATAACTGAGCCTACTAAGACTGTATCAGTTCTGTAACAGAACAGTGTGTGTTTGTGTGTGCATATCTGTGTTACTTCTTGTCTCTGTAAAGTGTCCTTGAGTGTTTTAAAAGGTGCTTATGAATAAAATGTATTATTATTAGGGCCCGAGCATTCACACAGTGGTGTGAGGACCTATTGTTCTTAAAGGAATTATTATTATATTATTATTAGGGCCCGAGCCCAAATGCCAGCGGCTGAAATGGCGCCTGGCACATGTTTGTGCAAGGCACCTATTGTTATCCTTCAGATTATTAGTTTCTGAGTGCACAAGGTGGACCCTATTGAAACTTGAGTTCTACGTCTTCTTCCTCCTCCAAATGAATCGCATTTTTGAGGGCTTAAACATGCTCAAATTCTCATGAAATTTTGTGAACGCATCAGACGTGGTGTAAATTTACGTCTGAAAGTGGTTTGGTGAATGGGCGTGAAAAAATTGGAAGTGTGAGGGGCTAAAAACTGACACAAAAAACTTTCATGAGATCAAGTGTTACCAGGTTTAACGTACATCAACGAAACTCGGTACATGTGTTTATTAGGTGGGGATGGTCGAAAAAGTCAATGGTGGGCCCATGGACGAAACCCAATAGGAAGGCCACAATTTTGAGTTAAACGCTGGCTCTGTGTCGATTTTGGCGATTTTACACCTCTGGTATTTGAACGAACTTGTCCTAGAGCTTTTGTGCAAATATCTTCAAACCTGGTGAGGTCACTGTGGACAAGTTGAGGATCTAAAGTTATTGAAAGACAATGAAACCCAAACCAAACTTGATATGATTGATGATGGGCCGATGCTGAAAACGTCTATGCAAAAAAAAGTCAGGTTTGATAATAGTGCCTCCTGGTGGTGACAGAAAACACAAAAAAAATTGAGTGTCTTTACATTTTCAGGAATAACTTTTACACATATTACCGTATCCAACTGAAAATCAGTGAAGTCACTCAAGACATATGGCAGATTAGGTGTGTTGAATATCATGATACATCGTAAAACGCTGTTGCCATGGCAATGGTGCAAATTGTATTTTTGCGACAAAAAAAAGCAAAATATCACAACTTCACCAAACTGGGTCCAATCTGAACCAAACTTACTAGGACTGATGACAGTCCGGCCCTGAACACATCTATATGAAAATATTGCATTTCTAAAACAGCACCCACTGGTGGAGGAAAATATGACATTTTACATTTCTCTATGCTGCTCCAACATTCAATTCAATTCAATCTTATTTGTATAGCGCCAAATCACAACATACATTATCTCAAGGCACTGAAAAAGAGGGAGGTGAGGGAGAGACAGAAGAGAGAGACCAGGAGCAAATATACAGCAGTTGTATCAAGTTTAGAATCAGTTATGTCATGTTTATAGAACTACAGTGTCATTTATACAAGCAGCAGCAGAGATTATTGATAAGAAACTATACTGATGAACTTTTAATCAGAGCATAGTAACAATGACAGCAGTATTATTGTTACTTACTACTACTACTACTACTAATAATAATAATAATAATAATAATAATAATAATAATAATATCATCAAAACTGGATCTGGATCCTGCAGCCTGCAAGATGAGGACAGAGGGAGAGAGAGAATGGAAGGAAGCAGACTTAGACTTGATTGATTGATTGATTGATACTTTATTAATCCCAAACTGGGAAATTGAAAGGCCGCGCCGCCGGGACTGCTTGGAACAGTAGGGAGGGAGGTAGGGAGGGAGGGAGGGAGGAGTATGGTAAGGGGCTGGAGGGAGCGTGCGGGTGTGTGTGCAGGTTGGTAGGTTGTATCAAAGTCTGTCTGTGTGTGCATGTAGGATCCAGAGGAGTCCTTGAGATGGGAGAAGTAAGAAACAACAAGTTGAAGGCCAGCCGGCTAGTGAGATTCTTCTGGAGGAAAACAAGGGTGGTTGGCCAGCTGATAAGATCTTAATGTTTGGGTTTAGAGCAGAGGAGCACATTCCAATCTTGCTTCTCTCAGTCCATCCAATTGTACTGAGTAATTTTTGTACTGGTCCTCAACCATCAATCTTCCTCTGCAAAGCGGTCAACTTCTCCATGATGGTTCCATTTTCACGTTTCAGTTCAATACTTAACACAGTCTGAGTTTGCACCGTTTTGCCCAACTCACTAATCATGACGGGCAGATGTGAAGATCCAATCCTTGCGGCAGCCGTCTTGCCAATTTGGCGGTATATGAGGGCACCTCCTAATCCGAGTAGAAGGAGCCCCTCAACCTGAAACCCAAATAAGTAGAGATCCTCGATGTCTTCAACGGAGAGTGGCGCCAAGCACGCAACACGCCAAGTCGCCCAGGCATCAAGAACATAGCCCGCAGGGTGGGTTCCGTCCGGGCAGGCAGGTTCCCCCGCACCTGATTTCCTTGCCGAAAAAATGGTGTCAATAGCGTTGAGAGACCAGTTGATCAATTCCATGTTGAATTTGCAGTTTGAGGAATCCACAGCCGAGTGGAGATAGGGCTTGCTGAATAGAGACAAAACACTGAATAGAGAGGAGAGAGGGGAAAAGCGACCGCCCTCGCCAAGGTCCCAATCAGACTTGGGAAGGCAGAAAAAAAAAATAACATTAATGACACATAATTAAGTCACATTCATACCCTGAGTGTGAGAGAGTGAGTGTGAAAGAGTGAGTGTGAGTGCACCAAAGGAAATCCCCCAGCAGTCTAGGTCTATAGCAGCATAACTAAGAGATGGTTCGGGTTTCCCCGAGCCAGCTCTAACTATAAGCTTTATCAAAAAGGAAGGTTTTAAGTCTAATTTTAAATACAGAGACAGTGTCCGCCTCCCGAACCGACATTGGCAGTTGGTTCCACAGGAGAGGAGCCTGGTAACTAAAGGCTCTGCCTCCCAGTCTACTTTTATGGACTCTGGGAACTACAAGTAAACCTGCGTTTTGGGACCGAAGTGATCTGTTAGGCTGATAAGGTGAAATTAAATCTTTAAG
>JAFBJR010000918.1:223318-252150 GCA_016785285.1 Brachirus orientalis
TTTTAAATTGAATTCTAAACTGTACAGGGAGCCAGTGTAGAGAAGCTAACACTGGGGTGATGTGGTCTCTCTTACTAGTTCCTGTTAGAACTCGTGCTGCAGCATTTTGAATTAACTGAAGATTTTTAACCAACCTAGCAGAACATCCAGATAGTAGTGAGTTACAGTAATCTAATCTTGATGTAACAAAAGCATGAACTAGTTTTTCAGCATCCTTTAAGGATAAAATGTTTCTAATTTTCATAATGTTCCGCAGGTGGAAGAAGGCTGTTTTGAAAATGTGTTTAATATGTGAGTCAAATGATATATCCTGGTCAAAAATAACTCCAAGGTTCCTTACAGTGGAACTAGACGCCACGGTGATGTCATCTAAAGTGACAATATGTTCAGAAAGTTTGTCTCTAAGGTGTTTAGGGTCGAGTATGATAACCTCAGTTTTGTCTGAGTTTAGAAGTAGGAAGTTACAGGTCATCCAGGACCTAAATGTCTTTAAGACATTCCTGGAGTTGAACAACCTAATTTATTTCTTTTGGCCTCATTGATAAATAAAGTTGTGTATCATCTGCATAGCAATGAAATTGTATGTTGTGCTTTCTAATAATGTTTCCTAAAGGAAGCATATATAAGGTAAAAAGTATAGGCCCAAGAACTGAGCCCTGTGGAACTCCATGATTAACTTTTGTCTGCAATGAGTCATTGTTATTAACATGTACAAACTGGAATCTATCAGATAAGTATGATTGAAACCAGCAGAGGGCAGTACCTGAGATCCCCAAAGTCTGCTCCAGTCTCTGCAGTAGAATTTTATGATCAATGGTGTCAAATGCAGCACTAAGATCTAACAGGACAAGTATAGAGACCAAACCATTATCTGAGGCCAAGAGGAGGTCATTGGTAACTTTAACTAGGGCTGTTTCTGTGCTATGGTGTAATCTAAATCCTGACTGGAAATCTTCAGACAGTCTGTTACTATGCAGATATTCACATAACTGATTCACAACTGCCTTTTCTAGTATTTTAGAAATGAAAGGAAGGTTTGATATTGGGCGATAATTGGCTAAAACCTCTGGGTCGAGGGTAGTTTTTTTAAGAAGGGGCTTAATAACTGCAATTCTAAAAGCTTGGGGTACATATCCAGTTAATAAGGAAAGATTTATTTGATTTAAAATAGGGTGATTAATTAATGGAAGAACATTTTGGTTTGGTGGGGATGGGATCTAACTGACAGGTTGACGGTTTTGATGAGGATGCTAGTGATGTTAATTCTGGGAGATCTATAGGGGAGAAACTGTGTAACTGTATATCTAGTGCTTCTAAGGTTATTGTGCTAGAACTTGTTTCATTACCACTAGAAGAGAAGAGGTGGTCAATTTTTTCTCTTATTGATGTTATTTTATTCTCAAAGAAATTCATGAAGTCGCCACTGCTCAGTGTTAAGGGAATAGACGGCTCAGTAGAGCAGTGATTCTGTGTCAGCCTGGCTACAGTGCTGAACAGAAACTTTGGATTGTTTTTGTTTTCTTCAATTAAAGAAGAATAATAGGCAGCTTTAGCTTTATGAAGGGCTTTTTTATAAGCTACAAGACCATCTTTACAGGCTACATGAAATTCTTCTCGATTAGTGGAACGCCATTTTCTTTCTAATCTACGTAAAGCCTGTTTAAGAGAGCGAGTATGGGAGTTAAACCATGGTGCTTCTCTCCTCTGATTCATCACTTTCTTTTTGAGAGGGGCAACACTATCTAATGTAGTACGCAGTGAAGCTGCTGCATTATCAACAAGATTATCAATGAAAGTGGGTGTAAAATCATAACTGTTAACTTCAGGTGGACTTAGACATGGCACAGAGTTAAATAACGGCTGCACTGACTCTTTGAAAGTTTTAATGTTATCAGACAGGCACCGACTGTAGTGGTATTTTTTCCTTAATGTTATTGTAGTTAGTTAATGTGCAATGAAATGTGATTAAATAATGGTCAGTTAAGGGTTTTTTGGGAGAAATATTTAAGTTTTCTATATCTATGCCATAAGTAAGTACAAGATCAAGGGTGTGATTAAGGCAGTGAGTGGATTTATTCACATGCTGAGTGAAACCAATTGACTCTAACAGTGAATTAAATGCAGAATTAAGACTATCACTTTCAACATCTACATGGATGTTGAAATCCCCCACAATTATGATTTTATCTGTCCTTAGCGCTAACTCAGTTAAGAATTTGGTAAACTCTGACACAAACTCTGTATAAGGTGCAGGTGGACAATAAACAGTGACTATCAGAACCGGTTTCTGTGATGTTAAACTAGGATTAGACTGAGGATAAGACTTTCAAAAGATAGGTATTCCGGTTTGGGCTTGGGGTTAATTAATAGACTAGTATTAAAAATGGCTGCGACTCCTCCTCCTCGGCCTGAGCTTCTGGGGACATGAGTGTTAGAATGTGTGGGTGGTGTTGACTCATTTATACTAACATATTCTTCTTCATGTAACCAAGTCTCAGTTTGGCATAGTAAATCAATATGTTTATCAATGATTAGATCATTAATTAAAACGGATTTTGAGGAGAGTGATCTTATATTTAATAGTCCACATTTAAGTGTATGATTCTGTTTTATTATTGGTGTTGATTAGTATTAGATTGGACTGACTAACTCCTCTTCTGTTAAATGCTGATTTATTTAATTTTGTCAATTTATTTATTTTTGTCGGCCGGGGAACAAACACAGTCTCTATGGGCTTTTGAGGAGGTGACTGCTCGAAAAGAAGCACAGAGGAGCGTGTAAGACTGCAACTCTGTCTGGTCTCACCTCTGGACAGTCATGGTGTTGGAGTTCTAAACATGGACTGTTGTATCCACCTAAAATTTCAGAGACTGCAGATGCACCCTGAAGACGTCTGCAAGGGATGTCCTCCAAACAACAAGTGGAACATCTGAACATTTTTTTTTCAAACTAAATCACACTTTTGAGGGCCTAATCATGCTCACAAAGTCATGAAATTTTGTGAATGCATCAGACGTGGTGTAAATTTACATCCTAAAGTGGTTTGGTGAATGGGGGTGGAAAATTGGAAGTGGGAGGGGCTAAAAACAGACACAAAAAACTTTCATTAGTCAAGTGTTGCCAGGTTTAACGTACGTGAATGGAAGTTGGTACATGCGTTTATCTGGTAGTGACAGTCAAAAAGGTGAATGAGGACCTATGGTCTAAACCCAACAGGAAGGCAGCCATTTTGGTTTGAACGCCGACTCAGAGCCAATTTTGGTGATTTTGCACCTCTGTATTTGAAAGAATTTGTCCTAAACCTTTAGTGCCATCACCTTCAAACTTGGTGGACAAGTTGAGGATCTAAAGTTGTTGAAAGTTTTCTTAATGTTGCATCGCGTACAAAATTGGGGAAATTATAATTTCACTTTCTTAGTTATGCTGCTATAGACCTAGACTGCTGGGGGATTTCCTGTGGTGCACTCATACTCACTCTCTCACACTCAGGGTATGAATGTGACTTAATTATGTGTCATTAACCTTTTTTTTCCTCTCCCTTCCCAAGTCTATGTCTGCTTCCTTCCATTCTCTCTCTCCCTCTGTCCTCATCTTACAGGCTGCAGGATCCAGATCCAGTTTTGATGATGTTATTATTATTATTATCAGTAACAATAATACTGCTGTCATTGTTACTATGCTCTGATTAAAAGTTCACCAGTATAGTTTCTAATCAATAATCTCTGCTGCTGCTTGTGTAAATGACACCGTAGTTCTATAAACATGACATAACTGATTCTAAACTTGATACAACTGTTGTATATTTGCTCCTGGTCTCTCTCTTCTGTCTCTCCCTCACCTCCCTCTTTTTCTTTCTCTCCCCCCTTTCTGTCCCCCATTTTCCTCTCACCCCAACCGGTTGAGGCAGGTCAGAGATTTCTTCCTGTTAAAAGGGAGTTTTTGCTCTCCACTGATGCCTAGTGCTTGCTCATTGTGTCCTGTCCTGAAGATGTCCATATGAAAATATTTGATTTAGTAAACAGCGCCCCCTGGTGGAGACAGAAAACAAACTTCATACATGACACCTGAGAACCCCCTCCCCCCCAAATACATCTGCATGGGATGACCTCACTACAAGAAGTGGAACATCCAAAACAGGATGTGGACTGTTACTGCTATATACAGTGCATCCGGAAAGTATTCACAGCGCTTCACTTTTTCCACATTGTGTTATGTTACAGCCTTATTCCAAAATGGATTCAATTCATTTTGGGAAAAAATGAATTGAATCCATTTTGGAATAAAGCTGTAACATAACACAATGTGGAAAAAGTGAAGCGCTGTGAATACTTTCCGGATGCACTGTATTCACCAATATGCACAAAACTTGATATGTGAGACAAGAGAACTGTCCTGAATGTTCAGGACATTTACAGACATGAACTTGACTTAACAGGAAGTCGGCCATTTTAAATAAGTGCCATATAACATTATTGTATATAAACCACTGTTGATAAAATTTGATATATGAGACAAGGCAACTGCCCTGAACATGTTTACAGACATGAACTTGACTTAACAGGGAGTCGATCATTTTAAACAGGAAGTGAAATGATTGTCGTACATTGACTGATCTGAACAAAACTTGATATCTGAGACAAGAGAACTGCCCTTAACATGTTTGTGAGCTTGACTGAACAGGAAGTTGGCCATTTTAAACAGGAAGTGCCATATAACTTTATTGTATTGCATTTACTAATGCTGATAAAATTTGATATATGAGACATGGCAACTGCCCTGAACATGTTTACAGACATAAGCTTCACCCAACAGGAAGTTGGCCTTTTCAAACAAGAAGTGAACTGTAACTTTACTGTACGTTGACTTCGTATGTAAGACATATATATATATACAGTACCTATGCACACCCAGATACTCGCAGTCATGAAAGGGCCCTTGCAAGTTAGAGGGCATTTTCTGTTTTGGATGATCTATTTCCGGTCAAGCTGAATCTTGTTTTTAACAAATATCGTCGTTCATGGCAACATTAAGTTACACACAACCTGCATGGCCCCATTTCTTCGTGGGCTCGCGGACTGTTTGTGAGGGCCCTTTTATGACTGTGAGTATTGCAAGCAGTCCTAGTTATTATTTTAATTTTTCTCCATCTTCGATCTCAATTTTGACCCCCCCCCCCCCCCGGACGTTCAAGAAAATGGACGAAAATTGGCACGCATATCAGAACTGGTAATTTCATGGTGCAGCGCAAGATGAAATTACCACTGCGCAGACTGCGCTATGCAAGGTGAAGCACAGCCAGTCTAGTGGTAATTTGGCTGACTGGTGCACAGTGAGCACACATCACCAAAACCTCACACGCATCGTGGCCTCTGAGCACCCTGGTGGACCATGCGCTCTCCCAGTTGGTGGAGAGGAGAACACTGAATAAACTGTTATCCATTATGGACAATGATCAGAACCCTCTCCATCACACAGTAGACAGACAGCGGAGTACCTTCTCTCACAGGCTGCTCCTGCTCCGCTGTCGAAAGGGACAGATACAGGAAAACTTTCCTGCCACATGCCATCACACTTTTCAATAACAGCTGAAACTCTGGTCATACAGTCATACAGTCACTATGCACTTTATATGTTTACTGCACCTTATACTTTACTCTGCACTACTGTCAATAATGCTATTGGTACATTTAATACTGTATTTTATTTTTGGTATTTTATCTTACTATCTTATATATGTTATATCTTTTATATATATCTTATATGTCCTGGTTGTTTTTTATCCCATTGTGTTGTTACCGGCACTGTGTGTAATGCTGCTGCTACACTGCAATTTCCCAGCTTGGGATTAATAAAGTATATCTATCTATCTATCTATCTATCTATCTATCTATCTATCTATCTATCTATCTATCTATCTATCTATCTATCTATCTATCTAGCCAGCTGGAAACAATGCAAGGTTTCTTGTTGAAATGTGGATTCCCTAGGGTACTGGGAGCTGAACCATAAGGAAGTACACTCCATTAATATCCAGGTGATTTGTGATTTAAATTGTCTGGTGACACACGTGTATGCCAATTTCCCTGGGTCTGCACACGATTCATTTATCCTGGAGAATTCTGGATGGGTGGCTGCTAGGCGACAATGGCTATCGACTTAAAAAGTGGTTGATGACACCATATATCACACCTACAACAAGAAGGCAATGTGATTTTTCAGTAGTGCTAGGTCAGTCATCAAACGTACTTTTGGACTACTTGAAATGCATTTCAGATGCCTGGACCGTTCGGGTGGTTCATTTATATACAACCCTCAGAAGGTCAGTGCATTCTTTGTAGCATGTTGTGTGCTACACAACATAGCTTTTTGCCATGGATGCCACTTTGACCTCATGGAGGAGACATTACAGGACTTGAGACAGAGAGGCCGAACTGCATGTGCCGTATGCAGTTCATGTATGCAGTGCATGTGCCGCAGGGTGAGCAGCAGAGCGCACGGGAGAGGGGAGATCACCTCGCTGCACAGCTCTGTCCTTAAAATGTGAGTATTTCCATTTATTTTATTTTTTGGCCACAATTTACATTATAACATTGAAGATACACAAAACCACTCATGAAAAAATGATGTTAACATCAATTTTATTTATTGAACTACTCTCCTCCTTCTTCCTCTTCCTCCTCGCACAGGGGGACACTCTGCACTCCTGGATGGAAAAGGGAGCCTGAGGAGAGCCGTCCTCTTATCCGTGGTCTTAACGGCCACCTGGGATGGGTGGGGAGGCGTGGTTGTCCCCTGCATTGCCAGGAGGTGTTTAGCGGCCTACGCCAGCCTTTTTAGGCTGGTGTCAATGGATGATAATGAGACCGGATGGGCCTCCATTTATTGTCCCCAGTTCCCTCTCGAGCATCCAAAAGCCCCCCTGTTGGATGTCCAGAAAGGGCTGGTCCTGGTTTGGCACGCGGGCCCGTCTCTGAACTCGTCTGCTCATGTGGTGCTGTCTCCTTCCGGCCCCCACCTCCTCTGTCCCCAGCTCGCCCATCTCCTCCTTTGCAAGTTTATCTGATATGGATGTATTTAAAGTGTAAATAAACATTTAAACTATTCACATCTTTGATTTTGTGTAATCCAGTTAGACGCCAAAATAATCGTAATTCAATTGGAGTTCATTTCACATGCAAACACTAGTGACAAGGGCCAGACCACAAGCTTTATGCACAAGTGCTTCTGATTTCATCCCATTCCACATTATTATTATTTTTTTTTTGTGATCTGTGCACACTACTCATCTTTATTACACGGGGTTTGAATATAGGTTACTAAATATGAGTGTCTTTATTACTAGGAAAATGTTTACCTTACCTTAAATCCCAACCTCAATCCCACCAAAGCCCTTGCAGACTAGAATATCAGTTTCCTCCTGGGAGAAATTTGGCTGTCTGACACTGCTGCTGTCTTCTCCTTCCATGTCGAGATGAAACTTTCACTGCGCCTCACCTCAGCACATTTAAAGGTGAGGAGAGGAGCTCATTTGATTGGTGAAGATTTGGACCAGCTTTGTTAAACTCAGTCTCGCCTTCTCTCCCTCTCTTTGCCAGTTGCTGGCAGGAGAGAAGAAGGCGGGACAGAGGAGTACTTGCGCCCGGCTGTGCACATTGATTGATCAAAATGCGCTGGACACACCCCCATGGTGCGGCGCACCTGTGCTGCGCCTGGCCTGGTCTACGAAATTAAAGCCCTATATGTGCACGGGTGGATTAGGTTAGGAATCTGAGTGGAGAACTCACAGCCATCACTCCCAGGGAGAGCCACGGATCCTGCAGGAGGCCAGGTGGGGCCCCCTCACCTAGATTGCCAACCCCAACCCAACCGAGAAGCGAGCAGGAAACAGGGCACTCACACCACTTCCCCCCCAGCCCCAGCCCACCAGGGTATAGTTTAGTGGTGTGTGCATGTGTGTGAGACACATGTGATGTGTATATGAAGTATGTTGGTATCTAAAGTGCAATTAAATCTAAGGGGGAGGATGTGACTGTTGGTAGACAGCGGAGTTGCTGAAATCCCCCATCCATCCCCCAGTCAATAATACAATAAAAAGAGCAGCAGAGGGGATAGTAGAGGATGAGCCCACCATGTAGCAGTCCCTTTGTCCTGTGTAGTGTATTCTGTGTAAGATTTTGTATTGTATTAGCTGTAGGTGTGGGTTTTTGATTTTGATAAATTTTGAATGTATTAGATGATGTTTGTATCCAAAGATTTTCATCTGGGCTGATATATGTCTTTCTTTCATTTTTTAGTTGGTAGAGAAATTGTTAACTTTTTTTGTTAATAATGCATGTATGTAATATTTTAGGAGACGAGGTTTAAAAATTCTTCTATCATTGGCGGTATCTCTAAACCTTGCATGGATTACAGATTTAATTTGCAGGTATCCAAAGAATTTATAACTTTTGATGACATACTGTTTCACTACGTTCTGAAATGGGATGAATATGCTGTCTTGGATTATTTGTTCCACATGTCTTATTCCTTTTTCTTTCCATGATGTGAGGTTTAATATTACCTTATTCTGCAGGATGTCTGGATTGTTCCAGATTGGGGTAAATTTACATGGCATTTTGAAGATCTAGTGATTTTAAGAAATTTCCACAAGAATGACAGGGAATTATTTAAGTGTTTATGCTTTTAAAACATTGGTGCTGTTTGATGGTTGTGCAGATAAATGGTAGGTCAGAAATTTTAACTTCTTGACAGAATGCTTGGGACCTTGGCAAGGGCGGTCACTTGTCTCCTCTCTCCTCTCTATTCAGTGTTTTGTCTCTATTCAGCAAGCCCTATCTCCACTCGGCTGTGGATTCCTCAAACTGCAAATTCAACATGGAATTGATTAAGTGGTCTCTCAACGCTATTGACACCATCTTTTCGGCAAGGAAATCAGGTGCGGGGGAACCTGCCTGCCCGGACGGAACCAGTACAAAAATTACTCAGTACAATTGGATGGACTGAGAGAAGCAAGATTGGAATGTGCTCCTCTGCTCTAAACCCAAACATTAAAATCTTATCAGCTGGCCAACCACCCTTGTTTTCCTCCAGAAGAATCTCACTAGCCGGCTGGCCTTCAACTTGTTGTTTCTTACTTCTCCCATCTCAAGGACTCCTCTGGATCCTACATGCACACACAGACAGACTTTGATACAACCTACCAACCTGCACACACACCCGCAAGCTCCCTCCCGCCCCTTGTCCATACTCCTCCCCTCCTCCCTACTGTTCTCCATCTCCTCCAAGAAGGCCTGGCGGCGCGGCCTACACCGCGATGCCACATATCCATTATGCCTCTATTTAGATGACGGACTGTTCAAAATTTTAGGGTAAATACACAATCAAATGTTTATTTGCTGTATGTATTATTCTGACGTGTGCCATTATTATGTTCAACTTGAAATAATTGTGGACTAATTGATGTTATGTTATGTGGTATATGGATGTGATATTTCAATTTCCCAGCTTGGGATTAATAAAGTATCAATCAATCAATCAATCAGAATGTTTGTTCAGTATCTAACCATAGGTTGTGGACAACCTACTGGAGTAGGTGGGGTTTGATCCATTTTTGGATATACTGCATCTTATTTGCAAGAAAGTAATTGTGAAAGTTTGGACGTTCCAGACCACCATAACTTTTTTGCCTTTTTAAACAAATGCGTGGTGGTTTGTTTTTCCAAATGAATTTTGTAGTGGCAGAGTTTAATGACTTAAAACAGATTGATGAAGGTTGGGGGGGGTGCATAGAAAAGAAGTAACTGTGTTAAGACTATCATTTTATAGTGGCAACTTTTCCCATGAGTGACATAGGAAAAGAGTTCTGTCGTAGGAGGCTGTCCTCTAATGATTTAAGTAGAGAAGTATAGTTTAATTGTATTACATCTGACTTAAGAGGAGTGGATGGTGATGTTTTGAAGTCAGTGTTAATACGTATGATAATTGATTTTGTCCAACTTATTGACTAATCTGAAATTGCTGAGAATTTATCAATAAGTATAATAGTTTCAGAAAGAGCTTTGTGAGTTTTGAAGGAAAATTAATACATTGTCAACATAAAGACTTATTTTGTGATGCAGGTTTGTTTAGATACCTTTAATAATTTTGTTTGCCCGAGTTTCAGCTGCGAGCAGCTCAATGAATATGGCAAACAGTGAGGGAGAGAGTGGACAACCTTGTCTGATGGCTCTCTGAAGTGTAAAGCTTGGAGAAGTTTGATCAATCATCCTGACAGCGGTGCTTGGTGAGTACAATTTGAGCCAGGAAAATTTTCTCTGAATCCAAATGCATGCATTTTAGAAAGAAAACATTTCCATTTTACTCAAATGGTGAATGTCAAATGCTTTTTCTGCATCTCTTTAAGTTTATTCATTGTGCAGTAATCTATTATATTCACTAATCTGCGTGTATTATTTCTTGAGTGCCTGTCCTTAATGAATTCTGTCTGGTCTGGGTGAATTATGAAGGGGTATTTTTTTCCAATGTCTTCAGTAGGGCTTAACAGATGATTTTGAGGTCCGTGTTTATGAGTGACATTGGATGATAAATGAATGAGAGTGTGGGGTCAGATTTCAGGTGGAGACAGATATTTGCTGTGTTTATGTTTGGGGGAAGAGAGCCATTTTCCTTAATTTCTATTACTATTTTATAGAATAAATGTGCTAGTATAAACAAGAATTTTTTGTAAAATTCCACTAGGAATCCATCTGGTCCTGGGGCTTTTCCATTTGTATGTGATGGTTCTTGATGGATTTCAACCACTGAGGAGTGGACTCCATGGTCTTGACCTGTTCATTATTAAACTATCTATTTTTTCTATAGAATTTGTCCTCTCCTTTTCAAAGTATTTGATGAAATTTGGATTGTTTAGTAATGATGTAGTAATGAGTATGAAATCTCCAGTTTCTGGTTGGTAGTGTGATATCCAATAAAAGGGTCTATAATAGTTTTCTTTTGTGTGAAGTTTAAGTTTTAATTAATTGTGATGGCTACTCCTCTCTGTGTAGAGTTTTTTTCGTTCAATTCAATTTAATTTTACAGAAACCCAACAGTACACACAATGATTAAGCACTAGGCATCATTGGAGAGAAAAAAAATTCATTTTAAGGAATACATTTGTGGCAGAACCAGACTCAAACATGTGCGGTCATCTGCCTCGATCCGTTGGGGAGAAAGAAAATGTAGTTTGCAGACCTACAGTGTCATTTATACAAGCAACAGCAGAGATTGTTGATAAGAAATTATACTGATATCACATTTTAATAATAGCATAATAATAATGACAATAATAATACTTATGATAATAATAGCATTTAAACTGGATCTGGATCCTGCAGCCTGCAAGATGGGGACAGAGAGGAGAAAAGGAAGGAAAGGCAAAAACTTGGGAGAGAGAGAACAAGGTTAATGACATGTAATAAGTGTGAGACAGTAAGTGCGAGTACATCACAGGAACTCCCCCAGCAGTCTAGGTCTACAGCAACATAACTAAGAAATGATTCAGGTTTTGTATAAGCTTTATAAAAAAGGAACATTTTAAGTCTAAAATTAAATACAGTGGATGTCTGCCTCCCAAACCGACACTGGGAGCTGGTTCCACAGGAGAGGAGCCTGGTAACTGAAGGCTCTGTGTGATGATTTTACACAACTTAACTGAATTCCAAAAGAATGAAGATAAGGTCTGAGACACTGAGAGAGATATAAAGTAGACATTGAAAATTGTCATCTGAGCTTAAGTCGACTAGAACCTGCAGTGAGTGAGTGGAGCCTGGGTGAGTGAGTGTGGGAGCTAGGTGAGTCCTATTGGAAGAGCGAGGGTGTGAATTGGTGTTGCTCATCGGGATGTTCTTCTCTCCACAGTCATGTCTCAGGTATCCGGGGTGTCCACAGTAGCTGCAAGTAGCTTGCATTTGTTTCAAAAATAAAATGCACTGTTGGGGGGTGAGGCTGCTCCAGGTGAACATGTATCCATTACTACTTAATGCTGCATGTGGTTAATAGGTGATGTTTAATACCAACAAGCTGAAAGGGGGCACATCACCACCTAAAACAGTGGACACACTTGATTTAAATATACTAACTGAACATATCTCAGTATCTCATATAACTACACCTCAAAAAAGTAGGAACTTAGAGAAATTCTAGGAGCCACTGCTTGTCTTCACATTCTGGATCAGAAGTGTACACAGGAGGTTTGATTTGATTATATTTATTTAACATGATACAAATATATTAAGGCACTGGATCAAAAAAATTAAGATAATGAGGATTAATACACAGAGGGTTTTAAAATAATGTATTTACAGTGTGGTCTTCTAGGCGAACATACAATACAGATGCTTACGTCTGACGTTGTTAGGATACAATCTTAAATGAGCACAATATAAATCATCAAATATTCAAAATGTTATCCAGAAAACCTAATCAGTAATTATAATGATGTTTCCTGCATTGACTTCAACTGCAGCCTCCCATATATATGTTAAGAATCAGAATCAGAAGCCTTTTTATTGTCATTGCAAACGACATAAAAATAGAATGAAACAACAGTTAAAAAGTACAACTAAAAAGTACAAGGCAGTAGTGCAAATGTTGTCATGAGTCTGCCCCTCCCGCTGCCACACGCTGCTGTAATCAACTCACCTGTGCTGGAGCACAGCTGCCGACAATCTCATCATCTAACTGGGCCTTCTTATACTCCTGGACTTCAGAGACTCATCGCCAGTTCGTTGCTTCCCATCATTGTGGTAACGTGTATCGTTCTTGGCTCAGTTATATTCGCTTTTCACATGTTCATTGGATTAACCTTGCCTCCCTCTCTTGTTAGTTCCTGGTTACCGTCACTGCTCCTGTGTGCTCCACTGTTGTCCTCTCCGTGAGTTTTGGCCACTGTTCTCTCACCTGCACTGCTGCACTGCTCCACTGCTCCACAGCCTCACTCACCGCCAGGTCGGATCTCCCTTGTGTCTCACTGCCGCTGGAGCGGCTACCCACGGCGCCTTCTTCCCCCTTCCTGGGGGATTGTTCCTGACTCCCCCTTCCCAGCACATTCACTGTTTAAAATAAATAACCTGTTGAACTTTTCCCTGCCTCTGACCGTGCCTGCATCTGGGTCCAGCCTCCCTTTGTACAGCCCGTGACAAATGTAAGTATAAAATAAATAGATAAATATGTACAGTGACTAGATAAATATGTAACTGTTTTAATTGCACATTGTCTTATGTGTGTGTGTTCCTATACTTGCTGCAGTGTGAGGACCAAAAATCGTATAAACCAGAGTGAGGACATGTTGACAAAGTGATGACATTTTGGCTGGTGCTCACTCTTTTTCACCCCTTAAAAGGGCTTTTTCAGGGTTAAGACCTGGTTTTAAGGTTAGGGTTAGGCATCTAGTTGTGGTTATGGTTAGGGTAAGGGGCTAACCATAACCACAACTAGATGCCTAACCCTAACCCTACCCTATGGTTAGGGTAAGGGGCTAGAGAATGTATGTCTATGAGGGTCCTCACTCTGATAGAAGTGCAAACGTGTGTGTGTGTGTGAGTGTGAGTGTCAGCTCCCGTTTTGTGTTTGTATTTTGTGCTTGTGGAAAGAAGCTGTTTCTGAGTCTGCTAGTTCTGGTTTTGATGGACCTGTATTGCCTGGCAGAGGGTAACAGGTCGAACAGGTGATGTGCGGGATGGGTGCTGTCTTTTGTGATTGCCTTAGCTCTACTGAGGCAGTGGGATGTATACATGTCTCTGAGGGAAGGGAGGGGGCAACCGATGATCCTCTGTGCTGTCTTGACCACTCTCTGTAGCCTCTTCCTATCTGCTACAGTGCAGTGGGAGAACCACACCGTGATGCAGTAAGTTAAGATGCTCGCGATGGTAGAGCAGTAGAAAGTCACCAGCAGCTTTTTGCAGATGTTACTTTTCCTGAGCACTCTCAGGAAGTGCAGACGCTACTGTGCCTTCTTGATGACAGCTGAGGTGTTTGCAGACCAGGAAAGGTTTGCAGAGATTACGGTGCCCAGGAAGGTGAAGGTATGAACCCTCTTTACGCAGTCGTTGTGTATGTAGAGGGGAGATGGATCTGTCCTGTGTTTCCTGAAGTCCAGGATGATTTCTTTGGTCTTTGTGGTGTTCAGAGACAGGTTGTTTGCTCAGCACCACTCAGACAGTTTCAGGACCTCATCTTTGTAGGCAGACTCATCTCTCCCCGTGATCAGTCCCACCGCTATTGTGTCGTCTGCAAACTTAACAATGGTGTTACTGGAGTGGGCGGGTCTGCAGTCTGTGGTGTAGAGGGTGTAGCGCAGAGGGCTCTGTTGTCCTCGTCCTCTGTTGACCTGTTCAGGCTGTAAGTGAACTGGTGGGGGTCGAAGGAGGGAGGGAGGCAGGTTCTGATATGGTTTAGGACCAGCCACTCCAGGCACTTGGTGGTGATGGGTGTGAGTGCAACTGGGTGGTAGTCCTTGTGGCTGATTTCTTTGGTACTGGGATGATGGTGGCTAATTTCAGGCAAGCTGGGATAGCGGACTGTGTCAGGGAGAGGTTGAAGATTGTGGTGAAGACCTTGTGGCACAGGCCTTGAGCACCTTCCCCGGAACACCGTCAGATCCAGAAGCTTTCCTGGGGTTCACCCTGCTTAGCATCCGTTCCACCTCCTGCGCCTGCACAGTCAGTTGTTGGGAGCTGGGAGCTGGATGGGGCTTGGGTGGTGTGGCTGCAGACTGTTGGGCAGGGGTCTTGAAGAGTGCGAAGAAGGAGTCTACACCTGTGCTCTTTGCTCGAGTCTACACCTGTGTTGGTCTGTCCCCTGAAGTTAGTAATCTGCTGGATTCCCTGCCACAGTCTTGACCTGGCTATTCATCCAGGGCTTCTGACTGGGGGGACACTCGGATGCCTGCAGTGAGTTATAGACAACTCACTGTGTCTGATGTCTGAGAGTTTTATCCATGAAAAAAATTAGCAGTAATGGTCAGTATTAACATTGCGACAAACCTGAAACTATGGCTGGTTAGATCAGCAGAGGAGGTGGTCTCTAATGTAAAATTGTGTTCATGAATTGCAGCAATGTGCAGTCACCCTTTGAAGGTAGTTTTTGTTTTTTGTTAGCAGGTGCCACAGCCGAGCTGCATGAATCCCCAGCAGGACCACTTTCTAGCACTCCCTCCAGGGACTCCAAGTAGGGTGGGTACTCTGAACTACCATTCGGTGCATAAGCACAAACAACAGTCAGGATGCACTGGGTTGTTCAGACTTGAACCTAGAGTGATCTGCCTATGATGGGATTACTCATGTCTGAGAAGGGGATCTTTCTGTTTTGAGTTTGCTTTCTGCTCATGGGTAGGGGAGTTTTCTTCATGGTACTCCAGTTTTCCCCACTGTTCAAAGATATTGACCATATTTGTGCATCTCTGTCCCTGTTGGTTAGATGTTAGACAGATGAACACTGTCTCTTTTTCTATCAGTGTCAGCTGGGATTGGCTTTGAGGATTAATTGAAGAGGACTAAGTGATGAATGGGTCAGCTGTGGTTCAATAAGTAGAGCTGATTGTCTTAAAACAGAAAGGTCAAGGGTTCGATCACTGGCTCCTTTAGTCTTCTTGGTAATATTTTCTGCCTGAGACACCTAAATTATTCCTGGAAATATTGTGTAATAGAGACAGCAGTGTGTGCTGAATGAAATCATAAATGGCAAAACGCATTCTTAAGCACTTAATAGTGGTGCTGTGTAAATATAGAACATTTTACTGTATTGTCATACATCCACATTCATCTCATGATTGTTTACAATTAAAGTGAAAAAAGTTCCATCAGCATTAAAATAAAATATAATCCATGATGGTGGACAATGATGGTGACCCTTGTTTAACAGCAAGTAAACCTTTGTCATAGTTGTACTTCTCATATGTTGGAGGGATTTTGACATAGCCACATTAGAGCAGCAGCTCTGCCTTCTCTCTTATTCTTCTGTTAAAGTGATTACTTTGACATGCTAGCATTGTTTTTTTTTTTGTTTGTTTTTTGACAGGGAAACCCATTACATCATGTCTCCTGAAAATATAGATGGCTCCCTCTACAGTAGCTCACCTACTGTTGATCGCTGCGTGAGCGATGCCTGTTGTAATGTCAGGCTAGGAAAAACTGCAGACTCTGCAACCAGACCACCACACAATGGTGAAATGATTGCATACACACAGGTGTCATGTCTTCATTACTGTTGATTGTAATGTTCCTAGAAACCCCAATTCCATTGAAGTTCAGACACTGAGTAAACCGTGAATAAAAACTAATATAAATAATGTTTTCCAAGATCCATTTCAACCTATATTCAATTGAATGCACTTCAAAGACTAGATATTTAATGTTCAAACTGAAACTTGATTGTTTTTTATTGCAAATATTCACTCATTTTAATTTGATGCCTGCAACACAGTGGAACAAAGCTGGAACAGGGGTGTGTTTACAACTGTTACATCACTTTTCATTTAACAACACTCAATAACATTCGGAAACTGAGGACACAAATTGTTAAATCTTTGTAGGAGGAATTCTTTCCCATTCTTGTTCAATGCGAAACAGGTCTGGACTGCAGGCAGCCCAGTCTGGTACCCACACTTTGTTACCACAAAGCCATGCTGTTGTAACATGTGCCATGTGACATGTGTCTTGGCATTGTCTTGCTGTAAAAAGCAGGGACGTCCCTGAAAAAGGCATTGCATGGATGGCAGCATATGTTGCTCCAAAACCTGTATGTACCTTTCACCATTAATGGTGCCTTCACAGATGTGCAAGTTACCTATGCCATGGGCATTAACACACCCCCATACCATCACAGATGCTGGCCTTTGAACTTTGAGCTCAACAATCTTTATGGTCCTCTTCCTCCTTAGGCCTGAGAGCATAATGTCCACGGTTTCCAATACCAATGTGAAATGTGGACACGTCAGACCACAACACACTTTTACACTTTGTGTCACTCCATCTCAGATGAGCTTGGGCCCAAAGTCGGCAGTGTTTCTTGGTTTTGTTAATATATGGCATTCACTTTGTATGCAAGAGATTTACCTTCAATTCAATTCAGTTTAATACAATTTTATTTGTATAGTGCCAAATCACAACATACATTATCTCAAGGCACTGTACATAGTAAGGCTGAAACCTTTACAATATTACAGAGAGAAAAGAAAACCAACAGTTCACACAATGAGCAAGCACTAGGCATCAGTGGAGAGAAAAAACTCCCTTTTGACAGGAAGTAATCTCTGAGAGAATAAGACTCAAAGATGTGTGGTCATCTGCCTTGATGGTGCAGGTGCCTACTCCCAGTTGACACAGGGCAAAAGGCAGGGTACACCCTGGAGAGGTCACCAATCCATCACAGGGCCTCACAAAGACAGACACACTTTGGATACCATGACCTGAATGACTGAGAATCTTCACAGACAAAGACAGACAACCATCTACTTTCACACCTATGGGCGATTTAGAGTGTCCAATTGGCCTAATCCCCAAATCTTCCCCAAATGTTTTTGGACTGGGAGGAAGCCGGAGTACCTAAAGAAAACCCACGCACACACAGGGTGTACTAAAGGCTCTGCCTCCCATTCTACTCTTATGGACTCTGGGAACTACAAGCCTGCGTTTTCGGACCAGTGATGTCGGAATTAACGTTCAATGCTATGATGTAATCTAAATCTTGACTGGAAATCTTCAAACAGCCTGTTACTATGCAGATATTCACATAGCTGATTCACAACTGCCTTTTCTGGTATTTTAGAAACAAAGGGAAGATTTGATATGGGTCGATAACTGGCTGAAACATCTGGGTGAAGGTAGCTTTTTTGAGAAGGGGCTTAATAGTGTTAAACGCTTGGGGTACATATCCAGCTAATAAGAAAAGATTAATTTGATTTAATATGGAGCATCTTTAAACAGTTTGATGGGGATGACATCTAACTGACAGGTTGATGGTTTGGATGATGACACTACTGATGTTAACTCAGGGAGAGTCATGACCTAGCAGCCAATCAAATTACCATCTCAGGTAGAGGGGCGGGGTTTAGCCATAGCCTGCAGAGAGCTGACTCTGAGAGAGAGAGATGCAGACAGCATTGACAGCTATCATCGCCAAGTGTTGTAGGAGAGCCAGATTGTCCATCAACTTTGTGGCTGATGGTCAGTTATGATGTTGTTTGCATTTTTGCAATCCTAGTGGTAAAAAAATAAATATATATATCTGCATGTGTTTTAACATTAACATGTGTTGTGAATAGCTGTTTGCATTAGCATATCATGTGTGTCGCTAACTGTGAACAGTTATCATTAGCATTTAATTTTCACATAGATGTTGGACTGTTAGCTTTTCATGTGAAAAGAATTGTTAAGATAGCTACTGCTAGTCCTTTTTGAAATAGTGTATGGACTTATGTCTAGTTAAATTATCTTATTTAGGATATTTGTGACCGTGAATGTGAGAGAGAGGATCAGGATAGCTCCTTTGGACCACACAGAGAGCTTGCTGTTGTCGATGGTGTCATTTCTCCGGATGTTCTGCCTGATGTGTTTTTCTCCCGCCCTACCTGCCCCCCTTTTTGTTTGCACTCCCTATACATGTGAACACATCTAGGATTAGTGAGTAATGTTTCCCTGTGCACGTGTGATTTTGGTTGCCTGCTTGAAGGCAAGTGAATTGGACAGCTTTGTTTTTGGCCTCCATGCTCTCAAGCAACGACTCAGGCCTGCAACAAGTTTTAAGGTTTACAGTTTGAGTGCAGCCGAGTGTGTGTGTGTGTGTGGGACCAAATGTTGAGGTTTACAAGCTAAAGGGCTTTTAAATTGCTTCATCAGAAACAGGAATTGAGGTTACTTTTAAGTTTAAGTTTAAGTTTAAGGGGGTTTAAGGAAATAAAAGGTGTTACCAAAGCCCAATTCATTTCCATTTTTGTAAATAAATTAACATCTGTGAGTTTCTTACTTGTTGGGTATTTCATAAAGGTAATTCATATCTGGTAACATTTAAAATTATAATTAATGGGATTTAAATAGAAAACTCAAAATAATTCGAATGTCATATACAGGAATATTTATTTTAAATATAGTTCATCAGTTGAAACAGGTAAAGCACCAACTAAAGTTAAGAAAAAAAAACCCAGGTACAATCTCATTCTACTACTACCAAGTAGAATGACTACTACTACCATGTAGCTATAAAGCTACATGGGAAAGGCATTACACAGAGACAGAATGAAAAAAGCCAGGACAGAAATAAAAGGAAGGAAAATAAAAGTTAGTAGAAAGTGAACAGATTAAAATAACTCACATTCCATTTAATTATTTGTATAACACCAAAAAAATTATATTCATTGTTCCCAAAAGGCCGTTTCTGTGTGGAAAAAACGACAACACGATACAAAATTTTGCAGATTCTTCTGAACTCAATGTCATGTGTTCAGGCACTGAGTGTGGGCGGATCTCTATGTGGGCCCCTCTGCTCCTCCTCCTTGTGTGCTTATGGTGAAAACTGATGCCACCGTTACATTCAGAGGGCTTTTATGCAGCCGAACGACTGGACGGCTGCATTTGTCACCACTGCTTTTCATGTCACCACTCACCACCTGCTCCCCAAATTCCTCTACATTCTCTTCCTGAACCGAGTCCCCCTTCCTCTCCCTCCTGCTTTTTCTCCTCCACCTCCTCTGCATTCTCCCCACTCCTCTACCTCTTTTTTCTTCCCTCCCACCAAACTCCTTACCCTTTCATTCTTCTTTCCCTCAATTTTACTGATTCCTTTTTTTTTTTTTTTTGACTTAAAGAGGGTCCAGCTCTGGTAAAACTCTAATTTGACAACAGCCTCTCTTCTTTGGCACTTGTCACACCTCCTTCCCCGCTGCCCACTCCTCCATCCCTCTCTTTTCTCTGTTTGCCTTTCGAGGCTTCCGACGAGAAGACAGCATTCACCTGCTGCCTGACACTGCATAAACCAGCTGCTACTGTACACACACAATCCTGTTGGGTCATTGTCAATGTGGAGCATGGACATGGGACAGTGCCCCCGTGCTGTTGTTGCTATTGAATGTGTGTGTTTGTGTGTGCGCACACGGAGCATGTACACTCACTGTATTGGACACCTGCCTTCATCCAGAGCGAGCAAGGAGCAGATGTTCAACATTAACCAGTTGATTACTTCAGTAGTTAGACTCAGAGCCATTTCTTGCTATAGGTGAACTAGGCGAGTGCCTAGGCCCCCGCAAGCCACCAGAGGGCCCCAAAGCTGCATGTTCATCCTCTTCGGAGAATTAAAATGTGTTTATTACACCCCTTATATGCTTAAAAATAAACGTTGGCTAGAAATAAAATAAACTGCAATAATAAGCTGTGGCTGGTGTTTTTGGCATTATTAGGTTGTTGGACCGCACTGTCGCACAGTTAGTGACGTAGCGGGCCGGCGACCCCGACAGGTATGATGGGAATGATTGACAGCTACCATTCATTCCCGTTAGCAAGAGGATTAAAAACAACAAACACCACAATGGCATCAAAAAGGAGTTATCCCAGTGGTGCGGAAAAACGGAAGAAAAAGGAAAAACTGATAAGGAAAAACAGGCAAAGTATAAAGGTTAGTTATTTGTTGGTGATGTGGGCTAGAGAGGTGGAGGTGAAACGCTGTTTTTTTTTTTTTTAATTTGGTTATTTGTCCTGCTAGCCAGCTAGCTAGCGTCGGATAAATGTTAGCTGACTGGCTAATATTTGTTTGTCATGAACTCAGCTTTTTGTTTGTTTTATGAAAGTTGGCCATGTCCTGCCATGGGAATGACTGATTGACTCCAGACCCATTTATTCAGATTCTAACAGGGAAGGAGGGCATGTTTTTGTAGTCAGTTGTCTATCACATATTTGACACTTAAATTACTGTTATTTTAGCCTTACTTAATTATTAATTTAATGATTAATTTACTAAGCTTAGTTTGTATTTTATAGGCCCCTAATTAGAAGTGTGCTACTGTTTTATAATTCAAAGAAATATTTTATGGAAATATTTTATTAGGCATGGTGTTGACGATTTTTGACTATTGTGACAGCGGATCTTTATCTTAGTTTTATTACTTTAACTAGTACAGTGTGTAAACTAAAGCAAAAAAAACTCTTAAAAGTGATAATTTTATAATTAGTTAAATAATAATGTGTGTTATTATTAGGTGTTATGCTGATAAGTGTGAGACTAAGGTAATTAAGCATTATTTTAAGCATTGTTGTTTTTATTGTTGCACTTGTTGGTTTGTTGGATTGTTTTATTTAATATTTTTTTTAAATACTCAATCTGTTCTATTTATTGACATAGAGGATTCTTTTCCTTGTATTATAGTGTTTTTTTAATCAGTTTAACTTGCCTGAGTGGCTCAACTTAAGATGTTTAATTTTACCTGTAGCCTGTTTTGCTCATGAAGTGTAATAGATTGTGGCATCTTAGTAGACTATCTAAAGGGTTAGGAATCTCTTCATCACAGTTTGACAAACTACAGGCCCCCAAACAGCATCTTGCATAGGGCCCCCACGAAGCTAGAAATGGCCCTGGTTAGACTCATTATAGAAAACGTACTTTTACAACACATCACTGTTAATGTCACAATGAACACACTGTTGTTATCCTTTTCTACCTATTTCCTCTTTGTTGTGGATTCTTAATTATTCCCTTGTTACTTTTCCACTTTTATTTCTTTGTTTGTTAATTTTTGACCTTTGTCTGCTGCAGCTTTAAAATACTGCCATAAAATTGTTAATCAAAAATTTTTAGCAGCATACAAGGGGTATTTATAAAATGGTCAGTTAAAAGATTAAAATATTGAATATGCTTTAAAAATTTGATTGCATATATTTTGAATTGATCTTAAAGTACAACATGTGTTTCCAGGTAATCACTATATCCGTTAATGATTAGTTAAATGTGATATTATCATGAAACCAAATACCAACAGGTAGATGAGTCCTTTCAAGAGAATCTTCCACAATTGTTTCCAGGTAATATGTTTGTAAGGAATGGTGAATTTCAACAAATCTGAAAAGTATTACCATATTATTATGAGACTGCAAATTTGTTTGTGTTTTATGGAAACCACTCACTCAGGTTTGTGTAATTTGCCAAACCAAATTACACAGAGAAAATCAGTGATTTTTCAATGAAGCACACATAAGTTGTTGATCCAATGCTGCCTCCATCATTAAGTGCAAATGTGTTATTCATTTTTTTGTAATGAATACTATTATACTATTATGTGAAAGGCAGTGGTAACCTCGCTCTCCTACAACTTAACTTTTTCACTAGCTGTGTTGAATAAGTGTACAACACTGACCTAAGTAGCAAAGAGAGGGAGAGAAGGCGGGGCTGGATTTAACATAGTCTTCACCAATCAAATTAACTCCTCTCCTCACCTTTAAATGCGTAGTGTAAGTTTGATTTCGCCATGGACGAAGGAGACAGCTGCAGTCCAAGTCCAAGCTCACAGTGGCCGAATAAATGATGACATGAACAGACCTCCACAGGCTGATGATGCAAATGGACCCAAAAGGAGGTTACCGATATCATTATAAGAAGGAGACTAGTTCAATTAATCAAAAAAATTGATGTCAACACCATTTTGTTTCATGAGTAATTTTATGTATCTTTAATGTAATTGGGGAAATTGTGGCCAAAAATGT
This sequence comes from Brachirus orientalis, assembly GCA_016785285.1. Lineage (NCBI taxonomy): Eukaryota > Metazoa > Chordata > Actinopteri > Pleuronectiformes > Soleidae > Brachirus > Brachirus orientalis. Next base: position 246,040 of record JAFBJR010000918.1, read on the forward strand.
ATAAATGCAAACAGGACAGAGCTATGCAGCAAGTGGTCTCTCCTCACCCGTGCGCTCTGCTGCTCTGCCTGCATGTTGCGTGCTGTTGTGTAGTATGCAACACTCACTGTGTGCCAGTCAGCCAAATTACCACTAGACTGGCTAGGGGCAGTATAGCGCAGCCCGCGCAGTGGTAATTTCGTCCGGCGCAACACCGTGCGCAGCGAATTTGGCAATTTGATAGACTAGGCACGCTGAAATGGGTGTGTGGGCGCAAAAGGGGAGGTGTCTTTATCAGTGGAAAAATATGTTTACCTTACTCATAATGCCAACCTCAATCCCACCAAAGCCCTCGATGCTTATGGCTGAGAGGGTGGAGGGCGCAATGTCCTCTGCCGAGCAAACCTTTTTAATTAATATTGGTAACATTTTGCATCATCAGTCCATGGAGGTCTGTTCGTGTGATCATATATTCGGCTCAGTGGTGTTTGACTGGCGGAGAGCCAGTCAAACACCACTGAGCCATCACTAGAAGGCGAAACGTCTTCAAGAAATTTCCAGTTGCCTTTGTTTACTACAATTCTGGATACCATGACCTGGATGACTGAGAATCTTCACAGACATGGTGATGTCATCTAAGGTGACAATATGGTCAGAAAGTTTGTCTCTAAGGTGTTTAGGGCCGAGTATGATAACCTCAGTTTTGTCTGAGTTTAGAAGCAAGAAGTTACATCATCCAGGTCTTAATGTCTTTAAAGGTGCAGTCTGTAGTATTTCTGGGGCTTTATTATCAAAATCACATTTACTATCCATAATCGGCATGTTAATATTGTATAATCGCCGTAAAATAATCGCTGTATTTTTTTTGTTGGAGTTAGGGGTGTCACATTGACAGCACCGGGATGTCTGCTTAGATGCTGTGTTTCCTTGTAATAAACATTGTTATATGCAAGAAATACAGTGTCGGTGGAGTCTCATCATCTGCACATCACCATACAAGAGAAACAACAAAAGTAAGTCACATGACAGAGCTGCAAGATGGAGCGAGTGCCAAGAGAAGTTAATATCGGGATAATTTCAGCATTCTTGAGGATAGAGGATCGTATTTAACAGCAGAAAACAAGTATCGTTGTTGCCTTTTCCAAGTGGAATCACTGATGAGGAACAAACGTTTACAAACTGATGCTGACGTTGCGTGTTTTCTGCTGAACAGGTAATTTCACATACTCATCTAAATGTTGTTTGGAGTTTGATGGAAGTAACTCGAACACATGGCAGTGTTTGTGTTTGTATTTCACAGGTATAGTTGCTAATGTACAAAACATGAACCACTTCAACTGAAGAAGTCTCTTGGATGAGAGGCGAAACGTCTTCAAGAAATTCAACTAAGTCCAGTTGCCTTTTTTTTAATACACTTTTGAATAACAATTAATTATTTTGCAAGCATTTTGCATGACATAGTTAGTTTTTGGACCTGGTCTTGTTGTCCAGGTGGGTCTTTGTGTAGGTGAGCAGACCCTCCCCACTTCAGCAGGTAACACTCACTCTCACTCACTCATTTTCTACCGCTTTATCCACTAGGGGTCGTGGGGGGCACTGGTGCCTATCTCCAGCTAACATAGGGCGAGAGGCAGGGTACACCCTGAACAGGTCGCCAGTCCATTACAGGGCCACACAGAGACAGACAACATTCACTCTCACATTCATACCTACGGGCAATTTAGAGTGTCCTCAGCAGGTAACACATTAAATGCTAAAGTGGGGGAGGATTAAGAGGGCTTGTTTTCCCTCTGTGTTCATTTAGGTGAGAACATGAAACACAGTGTGTTCAAATGTGGTTATAATTCTGAATTTTAGGAATTGTTTCTTACAGCTGTGAGAGAGGTCAGCAACATCAACACTGTCAAAGAGACAATATTTTCATGTCACAGCACCAACACTGTCCAGCACTGCTGCTTCAGATAGGACAGACTGGCAAGTTACTGTAGTTGTGTTATTAGTTGGGTTATATATGAAAGTTTATTGTTGCCTTTGTATATCCTAATGTGTCACACTCAAAACGTTACAGAGATGAGTGTTTAACAATCATCAGAGAGGCCTCAGAAGTTCACAGCCTTGGACAAAGGTAACAGTTAAACTGTCATTATGTCTTTACACTCTATGATTGGTTTTATATTCACAGGAATTTTATTTTTAATATCCTAATTTTTGCAGCTTATATGACTTGTGGATTACATAAAGGAGGACACGGGGACAATATGTTTACTGACCCTGTAAGCAATGTGCTGACTAAGTTTAACCTTTCATTTGTTACTGTTTGGTGTTTTTTTGTGGCTATAGTTCTCTGAATATGTCCTTTATGTTTTATGTCCTGTTTACAGAAATTTGGAAAATGAAGGCTCCCCTCACATTCAAACAAAACATGATGTTAAGAAGGATGGCAGCTCAGATGAGGAACATATTCCACCAATCAGTGTAAGGTAAGTTTTCGGTCAGTCTAATCTCTTGACAGTCACAGTTAATAACTCATAACTGACAGGAAAAATATTTCTTAAGAGAGATATGTACACCAGGAGACCCCGGGCAGAATGGTTTATATCTACCCATCCCTGCACCATCCACATCACTGTTGGTGCAGACACAAGTCAGACATTTACCTGCCTTTATTGCAGCACATCAACAACAATCATACACTGAGTTGATGCTAATATGTCACTGTCTTCAACAGGACTGGGCTTCCAGACAGCTGCTGATGTGGACTGAAAACAGCTGGAGTTCACCACACTTGTTTCACTGAACAATAAACCACTGAATCATGGTGCCTCTCAGGCAGTTTCTTCCTGTTCCTGTAAATATTTATATGGCATAGTATTGAAATGAATACAGAAGGTAGATCTGTTCAGCTTTTATTATTTATTTCTTCTTCAATTTGAACCAGCAGAATATACAGAATAATAAGTAGAAATGTAAGTGTGTGTTAGTGTAAAAAAAAAGTAATACAGAAAAAAATGAACGTAAACTATATTATAAAAACTAGGACTAGAACTAGAAATATGAAATTAAAGATTGATGCCTTGATATGAACAATGAGATGTTTGAATACTTGTGGCATTGTGTGAAACCGTCAGACCTGGAAGGAAATTTAGAGGCCAGGTATGAAACCAGTGAATCGCCCTTGAAGATCAGGAAACATTTTTCTGATGTTCCAAACGCAGCAGCTGGTGATGACAAGTCAATTCCCCTGCTTCAAGAAACCATGCTGCCAAATGGTCTTGACCTTAACCCGCTAAAGTGTCTTGATAGTGTATGTTATGAATTCATTCTATATAAATGATAGAAGATAAGTGAGAGTGATATAAAAATTGAATTGAAATGTGTAATTGCAGCCGTTCTGTGAATTTATTTTGAAATGTGTGCTTTTATTTTGAAGTACTAGAAAAAACGGAAGATGTGCATGTTAGCTTGACAAGCTTCAAAAACAAGACCCACCTGTAAAGAAATTAGACCTCGTTAAGTTGATTTTTTTTGTTGTTATACTGTGCGTAGTTTCACTACACTACAGCGGAAGACTTATGTTTGAGGAATAACTGCCGTTGGTTGAGAAACAGGCTAAAGTGGTCAGTATTGTTTTATGTTTTCTTATCTGTATTAGCTACAGTGTTAAGCATGTTATTTTCCTGATGTACGTATCTCATGTTATTTATTATTTGTCTTTCTGCACTTTAAGTTCTACGGTGTGAACGGTGTGAACGGCGTGAACTCTGTGAACTCTGAATAAACATCAGTATCAAGAACGGGAGTCTCGCATTTAATCAATGGGCGGTATAAAATGAAAATATGAAATATCTACAGGCAGGATAAGGTGAGATCCTCCCAGTACTGACTGTGAATGTACAAAAAACTTCTCCAAGGCAGTACTGGGAAAACTGTGATTGTTCCAACTGTGAAAACTGTGACAGTTGGAACCTGGCCTCAGCATTTCCTCTCCTGGTCAGTAGACATATCCCTAGTTGACAAAAGAATGCCACTTTACCCCTGACACACCAGCAGAAGGTGGGTTATCATCCCTACACTGATGCATCATCAGGTGAGGCATCAAAAACTAGACCTGGTTGTCTCTCCAGCAGCTGTGCTGTTAGATCTCTGTACTCATCCAGAGTCTTCTTCACCAGAAGTCTATATACATAAAACACAGAAAAGAGAACAATGTGTTTAAAAGTGTTACTTAGACTGATGTTTGGTAAATAACATGACAGTGGACTGTATGTTATGGTTTGTAGGTTATTCAGTATTACAATATAAAAGTATGGAACATAATTTGGTGTTTGCATAAATATTTGTCATAATTCTCCCTCCTGGTTTTCATATAATCATCCAGCTGATGTTACTCAGGCAACAACTCTTCTAATGAGCTGACACATCTAACTGATGTTATAGATTACACTGTCATTAACAGTATGGTGTAAAGTACAGAGATGCTAACTTTATATAAATACCTACTGTAATTCTGTAGTTGTTGGTGAACAGACCAGGTAAGAAAATCATACAGTATTATCAGTACAAACCTGTGTTACATGTCTCTTGTGTGTGAGGGGCTTCTCTTCTTCTCTTCTGTGGAGGCAGCTACCCATCTGCTGCTCCTCTCCTCTACCACAAACACGTCGCTCTCGCTCTCTCTTTCTCTGCCATTTAGACTGAATGTAATTATCACTACTTTTTTTAACAACTACTTTGATGACGGCTAGCCCGCAGTTAGCGAGCAAATATGGAAAAATAATAGGTTTCACTACCATACACATCTATGACCTCCACAAAATACACAAGTAAAAATTATAAACGTGTACGACAACCTCAACGACAGTTGACGTTATTTTCTCTGTACCTCTTCCTAATGTGACCAGTGATGACATGTATAGCCGCATGTCGCCATTCAATCGCTGGCTGTCTCGGTGGTGTCCAGAAAACAACATTACTTTTATAATTGGCTTTATTTCTGGGGAAAACCTAGTCTCATGCGGAGAGATGGTGTCCATCCCATTTTGGATGGAGCCGCTCTCTTATCTAGAAACATAGCACAGTTTATTGGAACTCCAGCACCATGACAGTCCAGAGGTGAGACCAGACAGAGTTGCAGTCTTACACGCTCCTCTGTGCTTCTTTTCGAGCAATCACCTCCTCAAAAGCCCATAGAGACTGTGTTTGTCCCCCGGCCGACAAAAATAAATAAATCAACAAAATTAAATAAATCAGCATTTAACAGAAGAGGAGTTAGTCAGTCCAATCTAATACTAATCAACACCAATAATAAAACAGAATCATACAATAGCACACTTAAATGTGGACTATTAAATATAAGATCACTCTCCTCAAAATCAGTTTTAATTAATGATCTAATCATTGATAAACATATTGATTTAATATGCTTAACTGAGACTTGGTTACATGAAGAAGAATATGTTAGTTTAAATGAGTCAACACCACCCACACATTCTAACACTCATGTCCCCAGAAGCTCAGGCCGAGCCCAAACGAGAATACCTATCTTTTGAAAGTCTTATCCTCAGTCTATCTAATCCTAGTTTAAAATCACAGAAACCGGTTCTGATAGTCACTGTTTATCGTCCACCTGCACCTTATACAGAGTTTCTGTCAGAGTTTTCCAAATTCTTAACTGAGTTAGCGCTAAGGACAGATAAAATCATAATTGTGGGGGATTTCAACATCCATGTAGATGTTGAAAGTGATAGTCTTAATTCTGCATTTAATTCACTGACATAACATGACATAACTGACTCTAAACTTGATACAACTGTTGTATATTTGCTCCTGGTCTCTCTCTTCTGTCTCTCCCTCACCTCCCTCTTTTTCTTATTTTTTTCTTTTTTAATTTTTTATTTTTATTGTCTGAAAAAGGCAATTTCCATCAGAAACAACAGTACAAAAATTCGAAATTGATAATAACCACAGTCCTTTTCCTATTCATGCAACCTTTACAGGAGAACAAGAGTCAACAAAAAAACACAGTTTGTGGGGTAATGGACAGTCTTTCTAAGCCATCGTGACTGTCCATTGTAACTTTCCTGGGAAGATTCAATTCAATTCAATTTTATTTGTATAGCGCCAAATCACAAC
>JAFBJR010000922.1:0-10605 GCA_016785285.1 Brachirus orientalis
GGATACACTCTGAGGACACACTCTGAGGACACACTCTGAGGACACACTCTGAGGACACACTGAGGACACACTCTGAGGACACTCTGAGGACACACTCTGAGGACACTCTGAGGACACACTCTGTCTCTGAAGACACACACTGTCTCTGAGGACACACACTGTCTCTGAGGACACACTGAGGATACACTCTGAGGACACACTCTGAGGACACACTCTGAGGACACACTCTGAGGACACACTGAGGACACACACTGAGGACACACTCTGTCTCTGAAGACACACTCTACATTTGTTCTGGATCTTTGTCCCTCAGCTCAAGAGTGACTAAGGATGTGGATCTGGACAGACCACTTCAGGACGTGGTTCTGGCTCTTACCCAGAGCTCCCTGACAGATGTCGGTCCTTGTTGCTCCAGACACGATGAACTCAGGGTCAGAGGTCAGCTCCTAAACAGGAAATAAACAACAATAAACAAATGTTAACTTCTCCTTCCTGTCCATAAACCACAGGTGTGGTCAGAGGAGTGGCCTGGGTTGGCCCGGGTTGGCCCGGGTTGGCCTGGGTTGGCACAGACCACCACAGGTGCCACCCTTGTTTATAAAGGTCACATTTAAATTAGTAATCCTGAATAAAATTATATTGAACTGAGCAAAAGTGAAGTGTCTGAGTGTAAGTGAAGGCACCACGTGCTGATGTGGTCAGACTGAGCAGTGGACACTTCTGTCCTCTCCAAAAGGACACGTGGGACATGTCTTCAGTCTGGAAAGACAGAGACACTCTTTTTGTCCACAGCTGTCTTCTATTGGTGTTTGTACTCTGTCAAAATAAAAAGTCCTTTAAATATCAGTTCATATTTATGTTCTTGTGTATGAGCTTAATTTAAGTCCACCAGCTTCTTCAGGTTCTTCAGGTTCTTCAGGTTCTTCAGGTTCTTCAGGTTCATGTATCTGATCAACGAGGACGATCCACACGTTTTGGATTCTTTGTTTGGGAAAAGCAGCATCTGCTCATTTAAATCAACATGGCTGAAGTTTCTTACTGAAATTTTGTTGCAGAGACCTGGACCTGGACCTGGACCTGGACCTGAACTGACCTGACCGGTTCTCTTCAGTTGTTCGCGAGCGGCACCGCCCCTGTTTGAAACGGGCGGGGCTCGGTAGAAAAGAATGGGTGAAGTCAGTGAAACAGGAAAAACAGGAAAGAGTTGAGCTCAGTTTAGATTAGATGCCCAGTTCTGATCCAGATCATCGATAATCTGATCTGAATAATCTGATGAACGTTGTTGTTCATCAGATTACATGTAAATCCTGACTGATCTGCCACTGACACACCACAGTGATGCTGCTGATCCACCATCAACGAGCAACTAACAATAACAACTTTAAATCTACTTTAGCTTTAATACAGTGAACTTTAAAGCGTTTGAATACGGACGAACGTCGCTTCAGAGTTTAAATAAACACATGAAGTCAGAATTTTACACTTTGGATTCAACTCAGCGTTTCTTTTTAACTTTACATTTAAAACCGACTGTTTTTTAATCGGAGTTCGGCGTCGAGACACAAGAAGCGACATTCCGGCGGAGGACTGTGCCGAACTGAACCGAATCATCTTCACTGACCGTGGGTCTTTTCCAGGACACTCCGCGGGTCTTGTAGGAGCTCGGGCCCAGATCCTTGAATCCCAGGGAGGAGGGCAGGGCCGGGAACGTGTCGTCCTGGAACAGCCGACCGCTCTCGAAGCAGCGCTGCCGCAGAGACTCGTAGTCCTGGTTCAGGTACTTCACGGCCCGGCTGTTGGTGCCGATGCCCTGGTTCTTCTCCCGCTGGTGCCGCAAGGTGGACGCGATTCCCGCCATGATGCAGGTGAGTGAGGACGGTAAATATGTGGAGACAGATCTGAGCGACACTCACCTGAGGAGACCCACACACAGAGAGAGAGAGAGAGACAGGTTAAACTTCCGGTGAAGACCTTCAAAATAAATGAGCACGCAAGTTTGTAAACCACTCACTCTCCCACACCAAAGTCCACAGAGAAAACCAGTGATTTTAGCTCCCAGGGACACAGGAGCCGCTGGTCTACTGCTGCCTCGTGTGGTCACTTTGTGTCACTGATTTAAATATAAATGAAGGATTTCAAACAGTGAAGTGACAAAATAAGACATTTGAACTCAGTGATGGAGGCAGCAGTGGATCAACAACTCCTGTGTCTCTGATCCTGGTCCAGGTCCAGGATCAATCTGTTCGTCTCTCAGATCTCATCCTCATTTATCAGAATGTTTCTATGTAGATGCCTTTAAGTTGAAGTTTGGAGTCCTGTTTAACCCTAACCCCAAAACCAGGTCTTAACCCTTAAAAGCCCTTTAAAGAAGTGAGGACCAGACAAAATGTCCTCACTTATGCCACTTATCCTCCACTGATGGAAAGGTGAAAAGTTGCTAAGAAATCCTCAGTTTGTTCAGGACTGGTCTTACCTGATCCACAGCTCCTGAGCAGAGAACACACGTTCAACCATCTCATCGGTGAAGAGCATGTCGAAGTCCTGGAAGGCTGTGTGTGCAGCCTCAGGAGGTTCTGAAGGTCCTGAATCCAGAGCCTGGAATTCCTCGGTGTCTTTCTTCTTCCACTTTCTTCTAGTTCTTCTGTTTGGACCCGAGGAGCAACTCGGGTCAGGACTTTCCTCTGGTTCCTCCCAGTTACGCAGCCTCGGCCGTGGAGAACATCTGCTTTTTGATAAGAGCCTCTTCTTCATCCAGGGATTCAAAGGAAGTGTCACCAGCACTTTGTGCTTGTGTGGGCTCAGAATCAGGATCCGGTGTGGGGTCGTCATCATCATCATGTGATCAGCATCAGAGTCTTGAGGTTTTCTGGTACCAGGACCAGAAGTGTGCGTGAAATGTTTTAGATCCATGTGTGAATATTAGTATAGCAGCCTGTGTCATATTTTTCTATATTTTTACCATACTTACTAACATGAACTCAAAAGGTGTCAAAAATACTGATGCAGGAAACACGTGTTTCATATTTACATCAATGGATAAACAGACGTTATTATTTCATAGCAAATACTCAGTTTTATAAGTATTTACTTAGTTTCACTGCACTTAACATTATGTGACAAATCAACCATGTTTTTAAAAAATGATTAGATACTTAATTTAAGTGTTTTGTGGTATCAAGTCACATGATTTTGTCAAGTAAGGTCTCTAACACCATCATGTAAGAAATAAAGTATTCCTACCCTTCATATATTTTCACCATATATATATATATACACACGTGTATATATATATATGTATATATGTACTGGTGCATTTAAATGAGGCGATAGAAACGTAACCTCTCTCTCTCTCTCTGTGTGTGTGTGTGTGTGTGTGCAGATGTCTGACCAACATTAAAGAGCAGCAGATTATTTTCAGACACTTTTAGATACAAATCAAATTATAATCTGACAAATAATCCAAAGAAACATGAGGGGAAAAAACACAAAGAATGTTAAGGGAGTATTTTTATTCCACCTGAACTGAAATCAGCAGAAGAATTCATTTGCATATTTCGAGGTCAGTAGAGTTAAGAGACAAAACGTCCACGACATCGTCTTCTGTCTGTCCAATCATCTGAGTCCACGTCTGTCCTGCAGATGAATTAACCAAACATCAGAGAGCTCAAAGCTCTGTCCCCGATCTTACAGCATCTAGATTTTAAAAAGAAACAACATAATCAAACATCAATAAAGCTACATCTTATCTTATCTTATCTTATCTTATCTTATCTTATCTTATCTTATCTTATCTTATCTTATCTTATCCACATGAAGGTCACAGGGGTCACTGGTGCCTAATCCCAGCTGACATGGGACCAAAGACACACCCTGGACAGGTCACCAGTCCATCACAGAGACACTTAGAGACAGACAACCATCCATTCACACCTATGGACAATTTAGAGTGTCCAGTTGTCCTAATCCTAATCCTAATCCCTACATCTGCATGTTTTTGGACTGTGGAAGGAAACTGGAGAACCTGGAGAAAATCCACACATGGGGGGAGAACATGTAACCTCTTTATGACACTTTATTTTGTCTTATCCTCTTTTCTTTTCTTTTCTTTTCTTTTCTTCTTATTTTCTTTTCTTTTCTTTTCTTTTCTTCTTATTTTGGCGAGTGTGAACAAGTCAACTCACTTGGTTCCATCACTGCAGGCGCCACCTACTGGGCTGGAGCCACAATTAGGTTTACAGACTCCTGCACAATCCTGAGCCTGGTTCTCTGCAACTGAGACGAGAAAAAGGAGCAAAGATGAAGTTTGTGTAGAAATGTTGAAATGTGAGCTGCAAACACATGCAGTCATGGATGTGTAAACTTACCATAAAGCAGCAGGAGAACGACCAGAGCCAAAAGAGCCACACGATAAAGAGACATGCTTGTTTCTCAAAGTGTTGTTTCAAAATGACCACGACACACAAGAGCTGCTCCTTCTTTAAACTCTTCAGGGGCGGAGTTAAACAGCCGAGAGGCGGGGCCTGCTGCATCATTCAGGTCTGAAGAAACTGATGTGAATTTTCATATTCATCATCAGACTTTGGGGATCTCAGGTTCTGCCCTCTGCTGGTTTCAGTCATACTTATCTGATAGATTCCAGTTTGTACATGTTAATAACAATGACTCATTGCAGACAAAAGTTAACTATGGAGTTCCACAGGGCTCAGTTCTTGGGCCTATACTTTTTACCTTATATATGCTTCCTTTAGGAAACATTATTAGAAAGCACAACATACTCTTTCATTGTTATGCAGATGATACACAACTTTATTTATCAAGTAGGAAGTTACAGGTCATCCAGGACTTAATGTCTTTATGACATTCCTGGAGTTGAACAACCTGATTTATTTCTTCTGGCCTCATTGATAAATGACTTAACTTAAGACAGGTGGACACCGTTGTTAGACGTTATGTCCCGAAGTTGTTCCTGAAGTGAGTGCAGGACCCCAGTCACAGCCAAAGTCATGTGAATGAATTACCATGTTAAGTAGCCACATGCTGTAGATTATGCCATGTAGACTTAAAACTAAAAAGTGATTTTTGTTTTACTGGTGAAATTTATACTGGGGCACTACAGACCAGCACTGGGGCACTACAGACCAGTACTGGGGCACTACAGACCAGTACTGGGGCACCACAGACCAGTACTGGGGCACCACAGACCAGTACTGGGGCACTACAGTACTGGGGCACTACAGACCAGTACTGGGGCACCACAGACCAGTACTGGGGCACTACAGTACTGGGGCACTACAGTACTGGGGCACTACAGACCAATGCACCACAGACCAGTACTGGGGCACTACAGTACTGGGGCGCTACAGTACTGGGGCACTACAGACCAATGCACTACAGACCAGTACTGGGGCACTACAGTACTGGGGCACCACAGACCAGTACTGGGGCACTACAGACCAGTACTGGGGCACCACAGACCAGGGGCACCACAGACCAGTACTGGGGCACCACAGTACTGGGGCACCACAGACCAGTACTGGGGCACCACAGTACTGGGGCACCACAGTACTGGGGCACTACAGACCAGTACTGGGGCACCACAGACCAGTACTGGGGCACCACAGTACTGGGGCACCACAGACCAGTACTGGGGCACCACAGTACTGGGGCAGTACAGAAAAACGTAGTGTTCTACATGGTGTCAGTAAGTTTCAAGTATGAGAGCAGTAAAAGACTGTGTGCTCTCTCAGCCTCTCAGCATTGGCTGTTTGTTTGCTCACCTGCATGTAACTGGTGCTCTGACTATAAAGGCCTTTTGTTAATAGCACTGGTCACCACCAGATGGAGACATTTCTCATGAACTTACATGAGTAACTAAAAATGGCTCCGACAATATGAAGTGTCTCTCCTCTGCGGTCCGTTGAACGACACAGTGGTACATTAACTTAACGTAACATTACAAAAGTACAAAGTGACATACATATTCTAAGACTGCGGCACGTGAGCGCCCTCTGGTGGAAGTGTACTGTTCTACTGTACCTGGTCATGTGATCAGAGTGAGTAGAACACATCATAAGAAAGAATGAAAGAATAACTCGAGTCACTTTATCTCTGACTCCATCTTAATCTCATTTAATCTGTTCCAGTGTGAGGATGCATACATCTGCCTCCTGGGGGGTCAGTTCTGACCAGACCAGAACCACACCAGGACACTCCACGAGCACCACCGGACCAACCGAACCGAACCGAACCGAACCCACCCACACCCAACTGATGAGGGCAGTCCCCATCATGAGGGACGACAGAGGACGTCCAGAAGACACAGCAGCCTGTCCCCGCCTGTCTCCTGGTCTGAGGACAGACCTGGACTCAGATGATTGGACAGACAGAAGACGATGTCGTGGACGTTTTGTCTCTTAACTCTACTGACCTCGAAATATGCAAATGAATTCTTCTGCTGATTTCAGTTCAGGTGGAATAAAAATATTCCCCTAACATCTTTTGTCTAAAAATAATCTGCTGCTCTTTAATGTTGGTCAGACATCTGCAGAGACATGTATGATCACGTGACACACGCACGCACGCACGCACGCACGCACAGTGTTTGTCGTAACTTTGGATTCACTCATTTACTGTGACATTATGAACAAAATGACTTTAATCCTTAAATAATCTGTGTTTTGTGTCAAATATACGTGGATTATGAATATTCCTCATCATCCGTCTGTGACGTAAATGTCCACATACTTTTGTCCATGATGTGTTTGCGTCTGGTTTCCTGTGCGTGTGTGTGTGTGTGTGTGAGAGAGAGAGAGGGGTAGAGAGAGGTAGAGACACAGCGGACTGAAGCTCCTCCTCTGTCGGGCGGAGGTCTCACTCTGATTCAGAAAAACTTCAGTCAGAAAACTTCGTCTCCCTCGGTTCATCATGTCCGGCGTCGCGTCCACTCTGGCGAAGAAGCGGGCCATGGCCGCGGGCTTCGGCACCAACGCCAACGCGGTCCGCTACCTGAACCAGGACTTCGCGGCTCTTCGGGCTCAGTGTCTGTCCTCAGGCAAACTCTTCTGCGACCCGACCTTCCCCGCCGCACCCGAGTCTCTGGGCTTCAAAGAGCTGGGCCGAACATCCTACAAGATCCGGGGAGTCACCTGGAAGAGGCCCACGGTAAGACCCAGGACCGGGGACGGGACCAGAACCAGAACCAGAACCAGGGCCTGTCTCTTTTCTGGATTCTAGTCGAGGATGGGTGTGTGCGTTTGGCTGAGTGGGTGGGGTTGGAGGGGCGGGGTGGCTGTGGTTTGTTGGGGGAGGCGGGGTGTTGGCAAAATACCTGAGTATGTATGGAGGATTATTAGAGCAACAAACCAAACTGGTTACATTGTTCTTAGAAAAGACTTTCTAGGAAGTTTTCACAGTCAGTTAATGAAACAGTGACCTGATGATCATCAGAATAATGTTGAGAACAGCTCACTCTCCTACACCAAAGTCCATAGAGAAAACCAGTGATTTTAGCTCACAGGGACACAGGAGCTGCTGGTCTACTGCTGCCTCGTGTGGTCACTTTGTGTCACTTAAATAAATCTAAATTGGGGATTTTAAAGGCCGAATTCACAAAAAAAGACATTTGAACTTAGTGATGGAGGCAGCAGTGGATCAACAACTCCTGTGTCCCTGTGAGCTAAAATCACTGGTTTTCTCTGTGGACTTTGGTGTGGGAGAGTGAGTGGTTTACAAACTTCAGCTTCCTGTTGGAAAAGTCTAACAGTGAGACAAAGACGTGAACATGTTCTGAAGTTGAGCTCACACAGATTTCTATTGTTAAGTGCATAAACCTGTTCTTCCTTGAGTCTGTGGCTGCTTCTCAGCAGCAGGGGGCGCTCACTGCAAAGTCAGTGCTGATTGGTGCTTTTCCACTACGCAGTTCCAGCACAGCTTGGCTCGGCTCGACTCAGTTTGGTATCAGACACATGGTTTTCCATGACTTTATAGTTCCTCCTCAACGTGGTCGTCATAGAAACAGGCGTGACGACACAAAGACACAAACACGTGACGGTCAACGCAGTCGTTTTCTTTGCAGTGAATCATTTTCCTCAGTTTTATAAACAGATGAGTTCACTGAATGGTTCAGTACTTCCTGCATGAGCGGAGCACAGACTCCGTCTGACACAGTCACTGAAGTGAAATACGGCTGAACGGCTTGTGATTGGGCTCACCATCTCCGTCTTTCAGCAGTGCTGTCGCTAAATACACCAGACTCCTCTGTTAAATATGGACATTTTACAAATGTCCTTGTTAAATGTTGCAGATTAACGCATGTTTTCAGGATTTTCAAGTCTTTTGAACTCATCTACAGTTAAAAAGCATAAACTATGTCTTTGGAACTTCATTCTCAAAATAGGACTTGTGTGGCACTAACCGTCCTCCATACAACTGCTGCAGGGAGAGACATTAAAATTAAACAGTAAACTGTGTGTGTGTGTGTGTGTAAACACAGTGTGTGTACTTGTTTCTCATGCAGATGTGTCAGTGTCTTAGAATCAGGAAGTGGAACAGAGGAAGAGGAGGGAGTGACGAGTGTGATTCACCACAACACACACCCACCCACACGCACACACACACACACACACACACACCCACACACACACACACACACACGCACACACACACACCCACACACACGCACACACACACACCCACACACACACCCACACACACACACAAATAGACAGAATTAGCATGAGTTTGTTGTACACAACGGGAAGAAAACATTGATGACAACAACAAGTGTGTCTTCTCTCAGCTCCTTCCTTCAGTGAAGGTCTGCTCTAAAATGTCTGCTGCAGTGATGATGATCAGTGACTCTGACTCGACACAAACCAAACATAAAAACATGTTTTTCAAGTTTTTTAAGTGTGGCTGTCTGTTAAACTGACACATAGTCAGAACTGACTTTACAGTGAGCGCCCCCTGCTGCTGAGAAGCAGCCACAGACTCAAGGAAAAACAGGTTTTATCCAAAATAAAGCACCAATAGTCAGTACTGACTTTGGAGTGAGCGCCCCCTGCTGACAGAAAGGTTCACTTTTAAGAGAAAGTCAAGGAAAAACAGGTTTTATCCACTTAACAAAATACTTAAATAATAAAATCTACATCAGTTAAAGTCTACAATATCTTCAGAACATGTTCACGTCTTTATCTCACTGTTAGACAGACTTTTACAACAGGAAAGTGAAGTTTGTAAACCACTCACTCTCCCACACCAAAGTCCATAGAGAAAATCAGTGATTTTAGCTCACAGGGACACAGGAGTTGTTGATCCACTGCTGCCTCCATCACTAAGTTCAAATGTCTTATTTTGTCACTTCAGTGTTTGAAATCCTTCATTTATATTCAAATCAGTGACACAAAGTGACCACACGAGGCAGCAGTAGACCAGCAGCTCCTGTGTCCCTGGGAGCTAAAATCACTGGTTTTCTCTGTGGACTTCAGTTTCCTGTGAACCTTGAAGAGTGTTGGGTTCATGTTTGTCTCGTGTGTCTCTGTTGTCCATCAGGAACTGGTCTCCAACCCTGAGTTCATCATGGGTGGAGCCACCAGGACAGACATCTGTCAGGGAGCTTTGGGTGAGTGTCCTAACTGTCCCCGACACCAGAACCCGTCACACTGTCCTTGCACGTACCACAGCCTGTCGTGCAGAGGTCAAAGGTTTTGGACGTACTTGTGCTGATGTTTGTTTGTGTCTCTGACGACAAATAAAGTTTGGCTCTTGTGTATCCAGGTGACTGCTGGCTGTTGGCGGCCATCGCTTCTCTGACCCTCAATGAATATGTGATGGCCCGAGTTGTTCCCACGGACCAGGGCTTTGGAGACAACTACGCCGGAATCTTCCACTTCCAGGTACCAGACGTCACAGCTGCCAATCAGACGTCAGCACTGTTGCCGTGGTAACCTGCATCTGGATTAGAACGTCTGACTCAGGACAGGTTTTCACTGTTCTGACAGGTTCTAGAGAGTGGGTCAAGATTTATACTGGTCTGGATGCAGGTTTACAGAGACCGTATACTGGTCTGGGTGCAGGTTTACAGACACCGTATACTGGTCTGGGTGCAGGTTTACAGAGACCGTATACTGGTCTGGGTACAGGTTTACAGAGGCCGTATACTGGTCTGGGTGCAGGTGGTCTCGGTGCAGGTCGTCTGGGTGCAGGTTTACAGAGACCGTATACCGTATACTGGTCTGGGTGCAGGTTTACAGAGACCGTATACCGTATACTGGTCTGGGTGCAGGTTTACAGAGACCGTATACCGTATACTGGTCTGGGTACAGGTTTACAGAGACCGTATAGTGGTCTGGGTGCAGGTTTACAGAGACCGTATACCGTATACTGGTCTGGGTACAGGTTTACAGAGACCGTATACTGGTCTGGGTGCAGGTTTACAGAGACCGTATACCGTATACTGGTCTGGGTACAGGTTTCCGTATACTGGTCTGGGTACAGGTTTACAGAGACCGTATAGTGGTCTGGGTACAGGTTTACAGAGACCGTATACTGGTCTGGGTCCAGGTTTACAGAGACCGTATACCGTATACTGGTCTGGGTACAGGTTTA
>JAFBJR010000926.1:3582-20130 GCA_016785285.1 Brachirus orientalis
TCATATCACAGACGTGACATCATAGGTGTGACGTCACAGTTACCCATGATGCCTCAGTGTGTCTCCCTCTCGTCTCCAGTTGGCGAGTATGAAGAGCTGGGTGGACCTGAGGAACGAGATCGTCTTCCTGACCAAGAACGCCACGTCGTCGCCCAGCGCCATGTACGCCGCCGTGTCCAGGATCGTGTGTGGTCACCCAGAGGGCGGCGGCCTCCAGATCAAATCCCTCAACTGGTACGAAGACAGCAACTACAAGGCTTTGTTCGGGAACCACAACAGCAGCGAGGATAACGCCGCGGCGCACTACGACAACTCCTCCAGTGAGTGGTCACGGGTCAGAGAGGGGGCGGAGCCACCTGTGATTGGCTGCCTGTTACTGAACAAAATGAACAAATCACTGAACGTTTTAATGTCTCTTTCCCTATAACTGAATGTTTGTTTGTTTGTTTATGTCTCTGACTGTTTGTTTATCTCTCTGTTTGTTTGTTTATCTCTCTATAAATTTTTGTTTGTTTATCTCTCTGACTGTTTGTCTGTTTGTTTATCTCTCTGACTGTTTGTTTGTTTGTTTATCTCTCTGACTGATTGTTTGTTTGTTTATCTCTCTGACTGTTTGTTTGTTTGTTTATCTCTCTGACTGATTGTTTGTTTATCTCTCTGACTGATTGTTTGTTTATCTCTCTGACTGTTTGTTTATCTCTCTGACTGTTTGTTTGTTTGTTTATCTCTCTGACTGATTGTTTGTTTATCTCTCTGACTGATTGTTTGTTTGTTTATCTCTCTGACTGATTGTTTGTTTGTTTGTTTATCTCTCTGACTGTTTGTTTGTTTGTTTATCTCTCTGACTGATTGTTTGTTTGTTTATCTCTCTGACTGTTTGTTTATTTCTCTGACTGTTTGTTTGTTTGTTTATCTCTCTGACTGATTGTTTGTTTGTTTATCTCTCTGACTGTTTATCTCTCTGATTGTTTGTTTGTTTGTTTATCTCTCTGATTGTTTGTTTCTTTATTTCTCTGTTTGTTTGTTTATCTGTCTGACTGATTGTTTGTATGTTTGTTTGTTTGTTTGTTTGTTTTCTGGTGCAGCTCCGTACTGCAACAGTCTGGTACAGAACATGGATTCTAACCCGATGTCCCGGATGATCTGGCAGGCGCTGAAGCCGCTGCTCGTGGGAAAAATCCTGTACACGCCACACACACCTGCCACACAGAGGATCATCCATGAGGTATGACATCATTTCCTGTCTCCACACTTCCAACAGCAGGGGGAGGGGCCCGTCTTAGCTTGCGTGTGTGCGTGTGTGCGTGTGGTGCGTTCAGGTGAACCGGACTTTCCAGGAGCTTGGTGTGTTCAGGGACCTGGGAGGAATGTGGGAGGAGATGAGACCCAAAGTGTGGGACTTCATGGAGAACAGTCCACAGATGGACCTGGTCAGGGTAAGCAGGCTCCGCCCACAAACAGAACATTTGTCCCTGTAGGGTTTAAATCAGCTGATTGGTCCATCACTGTCCAGACGCTGCTGAAGAACAACATCACCGCCAAGTTCTTCCACGCTCAGCTGTCCAGCACCGACTGGACCGTCGCCGATGTGTCCAACTTCCTGTCAAAGAAGAAGGACAACTCCCGGCCACCAGGCAGCGCCCTCACCTGGAGGGAGGTGTTCAACGAGACGGACGAAGCCATCATGAGCATCTCCCGCTTCATGGAGGTCAGTCCATGTGAAGGACATGTGTGTGTAAGATGAATACTCACCGTGAACATACTGGAAGTCTCTCTTTTGGGTCTGGATCCACGTCCAGGTTTGGTCCAGGTCCAGGTTTGGTCCAGGTCCTCACACGTCACATAAACAAGGACACAAAACTTGTTTCTGTGACTTCAGAGGAAATGAAACCTCAGTTCACCTTTTTAACAAACCCAGCAGATGTATGAAGATCACATGACCTGACCGGTGTGTGTGTGTGTGTGTGTCAGTGTGTGAACCTGGACAAACTGGAACCGGTCTCCAGTGAGGAGAAGATGGTGAACCAGTCCATGATTCTGCTGGAGGACAGGAAGTTCTGGGCTGGAATCGTGTTTCCCGACGTCGCCCCCAACGACACTGAGCTGCCGCAAAATCTCAGCTACAAGATCCGCATGGACATCGACAACGTGGAGAGGACCAATAAGATCAAAGACGCGTGAGACACACACACACACACTGTGAGGACACCACAGCTGGGATTAACAAAACCAGGAAACCAGGACAAGGGAAGGAAGTGAAGTTGGACAAAGCTCATCCTGGTTTAATCAGTCAGGTTTAATTAATTCTGACCAGTGAACATTCACATCCTACTGAAACAGACCTGTGAAGTCTTAGCCCAACTCTTCACTTCAGCTTATTCTGCTTTCATGTAAATGAATCCAGGCTAAATTTAACCAGGACAACAGAGATATCCCACCTTAATCCCCAATCTTGGTTTTAACTGATAAAGGATCTGTTTTTTTTCAGTTGACTAACAAGAGAATCGTTAAATTTATCATCATCGATTATCAATAAAACTAAATTACTCTCCTGGGGCTAACGCTAATCTTAGACTAATAATAATACATTCAGAAGATGCAATTTTTTTTCTAAGTGAGATTTGGTTCCTCTACTGTAAATGTGAAGCTACAGCCAGCAGCTGCTTAGCTTAGCTTAGCTTAGCTTAGCTTAGCTTAAAGACTTGCAGCAGGGGTAAACAGCCAGTGTCTCTCTGTACAAAGATGAAACTTCTCCAACTTTAATGTTCTGATATATGAAGTGATTTAGGTCTGCTGGTCTGATGTCTTCAGCTGTGACCTTGTCTCTTCAGGTACTGGGACCCGGGTCCTCGGGCTGACCCGTTCGAGGACATGCGCTACATATGGGGCGGGTTCACGTACCTGCAGGACGTCATCGAGCACGGCATCATCAGAGCCATGACGGGCACTAAGGAGAAGACGGGTGTTTACATCCAGCAGATGCCGTATCCGTGCTACGTGGACGATATGTAGGAGCCATTTTTCTGGTGTCCAGATGAGGGCGTTGTCCCGCTCTACCTCACCTGCCTCACCTGTCCCTGTGTCCTCTCTCTCTCAGCTTCCTGCGTGTGATGAGCCGCTCCATGCCACTCTTCATGACCTTAGCGTGGATGTACTCGGTGGCGATCATCCTGAAGTGTGTGGTCTACGAGAAGGAGGCGCGGCTGAAGGAGACCATGAGGATCATGGGGTTGGATAATGGGATCCTGTGGTTCAGCTGGTTCATCAGCTGCCTGATTCCCTTGCTGATCAGCGCTGGACTGTTGGTGCTGCTGCTGAAGGTCGGAATCCTTTAAAGGGACGATTCAGGGTTTTTGAATCGTGGGTGTTTTGGCTAGTGACACAGTCAAAACTGACTGAGCCGCCCTCCCACACCAAAGTCCAAAAAGAAAATCAGTGATTTTAGCTCACAGGGACACAGGAGCTGCTGGTCTACTGCTGCCTCGTGTGGTCACTTTGTGTCACTGAGGTAAATCTGAACAAAGGATTTAAAACACTGAAGTGACAAAATAAGACCTTTGAACTTAGTGATGGAGGCAGCAGTGGATCAACAACTCCTGTGTCCCTGTGAGCTAAAATCACTGATTTTCTCTATGGACCTTGGTGTGGGAGAGTGAGCGGTTTACAAACTTCACTTTCCTGTTGGAAAAGTCTAACAGTGAGATAAAGACGTGAACATGTTCTGAAGACGTCGTAGATTTAAACTGACGTAGATTTTATGACACAAGTCTTTTGTTAAGAGGACAGAATCACCGTCTTTCACTGAGAGTGAGTGTCTGTTCCACAGGCTGGTTCTCAGCAGCAGGTGGCGCCCACAGCTTAGTCAGCTCTGACTATGTGTCAGTAACCTGAACGTTTCATGAACATGTTAATACTCTGATGTCACTGTTTGTCCTGCAGATGGGGAACCTGCTTCCCTACAGCGACCCTGGCGTGGTCTTCCTCTTCCTGGCGTCCTACGCCGTGGTGACCATCATGCAGTGTTTTCTCATCAGCACGGCGTTTGCTCGAGCGAATCTGGCAGCGGCGTGTGGAGGAATCATCTATTTTTCTCTCTACCTGCCCTACGTGCTGTGCGTTGCCTGGGAGGACTACATCGGCTTCGGCACCAAAGTCTTTGCTGTGAGTTTGTCCACCGTCAGTATGTTGTTCATAAAGACGCTGTGAAGTGATTGGACAGAAAGTCAGAGTCATGTGACCCCCCCCCCCCCCCCCCCCCCCCCCCCCCCCCCCCCCTCGGGCCCCGTGGGCCCCCCCACAGAGCCTCCTGTCTCCAGTGGCTTTCGGGTTCGGCTGTGAGTACTTTGCTCTGTTTGAGGAGCAGGGAGTTGGCATCCAGTGGAAGAACCTGGTGTCGAGTCCGATGGAGGAGGACGACTTCAGCCTCCGCACCGCCATCGGCATGATGTACTTTGACTCCTTCCTGTACGGCGTCCTCACCTGGTACCTGGAGGCTGTGTTTCCAGGTGAGCAGTGACATCATCAGCTGATGACGATGATAAATATGTCAAAATAAAGAAATTCATCACTGATCAAAATGCTTGAGGTTTATCTAACTTTAACTTAACTAGATAGGTGAGTTGAAGTTTTAACTTCAACCAAATTTGCTTAAAAACTACAGTATGTGTAATTCACTTTTTCACCAGTAGGAGACAGCCATCTTTGACTGAAGACACCATGAAAATGGTTGATTTGTGTTCATTCAGCAGTAGGTTTGAGATGTGGATGTTTGTGGGTCCCCTTTTCTATCGATCCTGAATTCCATGTTTTCACAGGAAGCACTAGGAGCAACTGTAGCAGCCACTTTAGCTGTTGGCTAAGGTAACAGTTAATGGCTCTGATGTTAATATACAGAATATTCATAGGATGCCACGAGTTGAAACTCCCCCCCCCCCCCCCCCCCGCGCCCCCCCCCCCCCCCCCCCACTGGTGAAAAAGTGAATTACAAAACTTGTTATTGTGAACCAAGTACAATACAAAGTTTGACTCTTAAAATAAAAAGTTGAATTGGTCTGTAAATTATATTAACATGTTTCATGGATTAGTTCAGACTGTGGTCAGTAGAGGGCAGCAGACACATGACTTCTCTTTGTCCACAGGTCAGTATGGGATCCCTCGGTCTTGGTACTTCCCTTTCACCAAGTCCTACTGGTTTGGACAAAAGGACGGGTCCGGCGGTGTTCCTCTTAACCGAAAAGGAAACCCTGGAGGTGAGACTGCAACGACCCAGAGTGACCACCTTGTGGCGCTGCTGAGCTGCTGAGCTGTGTGGGAAATACTTACTATTTTAAGGAACGCTGACATTGTCTTTCCAGCGGTATGTATGGAGGAGGAGCCAGCTCACCTGGAGCCCGGCGTCTACATCGAGAACCTGGTGAAGGTTTACCGCCAAGGGAAGAAGCTGGCAGTGGACGGACTGACGCTTGGCTTTTATGAGGGACAGATCACATCTTTCTTGGGACACAATGGAGCAGGAAAAACCACCACAATGTGAGTGAAGGACTCACAGGTGTACCTGTACCTGTTCAGAGGTACTTCCTGTGTCTATGATGTCTAAATGACCTTGTCTCTTGCTGCTGTAGGTCCATCCTCACTGGTCTGTTCCCGCCCACCTCTGGCACCGCCTACATCCTGGGCCGAGATATCCGCACAGAGCTTGACATCATCCGACAAAGTCTGGGTGTCTGTCCACAACACAACGTCCTCTTCAGCATGTGAGTCTGGCAACATGTTGACCTTCATCCAAACACAAATGTCTCATTTCACTGTGAGCATCATGTGAACATGCATCTGTGGTGGCGCCCCCTGCAGGCTGACCGTGGAGGAGCACATCTGGTTCTACTCACGGCTCAAAGGCCTGTCAGAGCAGCAGGTGAAAGGTGAGATTGAGCAGATCCTGCAAGACACCGGGCTGCCACACAAACGCAATTCCAGGACCAGCACTCTGTCTGGGGGAATGCAAAGGAAACTGTCCGTGGCTCTGGCTTTTGTTGGAGGGTCAAAGGTTGTGATCCTGGATGAACCTACGGCCGGTGTTGACCCCTATGCCCGCAGAGGGATCTGGGATCTTCTGCTGAAGTATCGACAGGGTAAGGTTTGAAGACTCTGTTGTCTTCTGATGTCTGTGACCCAGACTCTTACGTGAACCTTTTGTCTCTCATCAGGTCGCACCATCATCCTGTCAACACACCACATGGACGAGGCAGACATCTTGGGCGACAGGATCGCGATCATCTCTCACGGGAAGCTGTGCTGCGTCGGTTCATCTCTGTACCTGAAGAACCAACTGGGGACGGGTTATTACCTAACACTGGTCAAGAAAGATCCAGAACCTTCACTGAGCTCCTGCAGGAACTCGGCCAGCACCGTGTCCTTCAGCAAGAAGGTCCGACCCAGAGTCCGCTGTCATTGACATGAGCCAATCACAGTCAGGTTTGCAATGACAGGAGCCAATCACAGTGTTCCTCTCTCTCTGTGCTTCAGGAGGAAGAGTGTGCGTCAGTCAGCAGCAGCGACGCCGGCCTCGGCAGCGAGAACGAAAGTGAGGCGGCGACAATTGGTGAGTCGGAGGGAGCGTTTTTTTCGTCTTTGTTTGGTCTTTGTTTGGTCTTTGTTTGGTCTTTGTTTGGTCTTTGTTTGGTCTTTGTTTGGTCTTTGTTTGGTCTTTGTTTGGTCTTTGTTTGGTCTTTGTTTGGTCTTTGTTTGGTCTTTGTTTGGTCTTTGTTTGGTCTTTGTTTGGTCTTTGTTTGGTCTTTGTTTGGTCTTTGTTTGGTCTTTGTTTGGTCTTTGTTTGGTCTTTGTTTGGTCTTTGTTTGGTCTTTGTTTGGTCTTTGTTTGGTCTTTGTTTGGTCTTTGTTTGGTCTTTGTTTGGTCTTTGTTTGGTCTTTGTTTGGTCTTTGTTTGGTCTTTGTTTGGTCTTTGTTTGGTCTTTGTTTGGTCTTTGTTTGGTCTTTGTTTGGTCTTTGTTTGGTCTTTGTTTGGTCTTTGTTTGGTCTTTGTTTGGTCTTTGTTTGGTCTTTGTTTGGTCTTTGTTTGGTCTTTGTTTGGTCTTTGTTTGGTCTTTGTTTGGTCTTTGTTTGGTCTTTGTTTGGTCTTTGTTTGGTCTTTGTTTGGTCTTTGTTTGGTCTTTGTTTGGTCTTTGTTTGGTCTTTGTTTGGTCTTTGTTTGGTCTTTGTTTGGTCTTTGTTTGGTCTTTGTTTGGTCTTTGTTTGGTCTTTGTTTCGTCTTTGTTTCTCTGGAGGGAGTGTTTGATTCGTCTTTGCTTTGTCTTTGTTTCTCTGGAGCGTTTGATTTGTCTTTGCTTTGTCTTCGTTTCTCTGGAGGGAGCGTTTGATTCGTCTTTGCTTTGTCTTTGTTTCTCTGGAGCGTTTGATTCGTCTTTGCTTTGTCTTCGTTTCTCTGGAGGGAGCGTTTGATTCGTCTTTGCTTTGTCTTTGTTTCTCTGGAGCGTTTGATTCGTCTTTGTTTCGTCTTTGTTTCTCTGGAGCGTTTGATTCGTCTTTGCTTTGTCTTTGTTTCTCTGGAGGGAGCGTTTGATTCGTCTTTGCTTTGTCTTTGTTTCTCTGAAGCGTTTGATTCGTCTTTGTTTCGTCTTTGTTTCTCTGGAGCGTTTGATTCGTCTTTGCTTTGTCTTTGTTTCTCTGGAGCGTTTGATTCGTCTTTGCTTTGTCTTTGTTTCTCTGGAGGGAGCGTTTGATTCGTCTTTGCTTTGTCTTTGTTTCTCTGGAGGGAGCGTTTGATTCGTCTTTGTTTCGTCTTTGTTTCTCTGGAGGGAGCGTTTGATTCGTCTTTGCTTTGTCTTTGTTTCTCTGGAGCGTTTGATTCGTCGCTGCTTCCCTGGAGTGTTTGATTTGTTCACCCTCAGGTAGATCTGGTCTGTGTTTGTGTCTTCAGATAACGGGCCCGCGACGTCCATCTGTAACATCCCCTTTGTGCCGCCGGATGTGTCTCTGGTGTCGAGTCTGATCCTGCGTCATGTGCCGGCCGCCCGCCTCGTTGAGGACTTGGGTCATGAGTTGACCTATGTGCTGCCATATCACGCCGCCAAAGACGGCGCCTTCGTGGAGCTGTTCAAAGACCTGGACACGAAGCTCACTGACCTCGGTATCTCCAGCTACGGCGTGTCGGACACGACACTGGAGGAGGTGGGACAGGTTAACATGGTGTTGCCATAGCAACAGTAATAGAGAAGCTCCGTAAAGACACAAAAATCTTATTTTACTTTGCAGATTTTCCTGAAGGTGGCAGAAGATAACGGAGTTGACACTGATGTTCCCTCAGGTGAGGCTCAACCTTTCGGTCTCTAACAGTGAAATGATGTCACAGGTCACATGACTCCTGTGATGCTGTGTCCTCAGACGGGACCCTTCCTGTTCGGCGGCGAAGGAAGACTCATGCATTTGGAGGAGGCGAACCTCAAAGCTGCTTAAGACCTTTAATGGACGACGACCAAGACGAGTCTAACGAGTCTGACGCTGACCCTGGTACAGACACGCACACGCACACGCACACGCACACAGATCTTTGATGATGTTACATCTCACTCTCTCTCTCTATTTGTGTAGAGAACAAAGAATCTGATTGGCTGAAGTGTACTGACGGTAAAGGCTCATATCAGGTAAGTGGGTGGAGCCTGAGGAAGCAGCAGTTTGTGGCTCTGATGTGGAAACGCTTCTTGAACGCTCGCCGCTCCAGGAAGGGCTTCTTTGCTCAGGTACGCTGCCGTCCCGTGACGCCGCCACCTCCGCTCGTAAAGTCGACGTTTCTCCTGAGCGTTGTCTTTTTGTCATGTTTGTCCAGATTGTCCTTCCTGCTGTGTTTGTCTGCATCGCCCTCGTCTTCAGTCTCATTGTCCCACCGTTTGGAAAGTATCCGAGTCTGGAGCTTCAGCCGTGGATGTATGAGGATCAGGTCTCCTTCATCAGGTAAGCTCCGCCCATCACACTGGTGACGTACATGTATGACTCGTCTGTATGATAGTGACTTATGCTGTCTGTGTGTCCGTCTGCGTGTCCGTCAGTGACGACGCACCCGGAGACGCCACCATGCAGAAATTACTGAATGCTCTGCTTGAACCGCCGGGCTTTGGGACACGCTGCATGGACGGACATCCAATCCCGTAAGACCTTTAGTGATGACATCAATATGCCCTGTGCCTGCACCTGCATCTACTAACGTCCTCTGTCTTTGTCCTCAGAGAGACACCTTGTACAATGGGTGACGAGGACTGGCACGTCCCAGATGTCCCCGCTAGTGTCCAGCAGCTGTTCAGCTCCAGGAACTGGACCATGGATGACCCATCTCCAGCCTGCATCTGCAGCTGTGACGGAAAGAAGAAGATGCTGCCAGACTGTCCCCCTGGTGCCGGAGGACCACCCCCTCCTGAGGTTAGAGGTCACAGGTCATCTCGGCGGACATTGATCCCAGTGACTTGTGGCATATTAACATGTCTCTCGTTGTCCAGATGAAGTTGAGCACCACGGACGCACTGCAGAACCTGACAGGACGAAACATCTCTGACTACCTGGTGAAGACGTACGCACAGATCATTGGCAAGAGGTGAGACCTGAGACTTACCCGAGGACTCAGCTGAGTCTCAGCTGAGGACTTAGCCAAGTTTAACCTAAGACTCATCTGAGACTCACCTTAGGACGCACCTGAGACTTACCTGGAGTCTCACCTGGATGACATCACAATCTCTGTTTGCCTCCACAGCTTGAAGAACAAAGTCTGGGTGAATGAGTTCAGGTCAGAATCAGTTTTTTTCTTCAGAATCCTTCCCTCACAGTTTGAATCAGTCTTCAGATGTAGACTCAGGTGAGTCTCTTTGCAGGTACGGAGGCTTCTCATTGGGCGCCAGGAGCACTCAGGTCCTCCCACCAGCCAATGAGGTGGACGACGCCATTGAACGAATCAGAAAGATCTTTGAGTTACAGAAGGTCAGTATTAGATGCTGAGATGACTCACCTGAGCTCTGACCCAGAACCAGAACTGATCTAGATCCAGAGCTAGAGCCCTGTCCTGTGAAGTGAGACGTGTGGCTCACTTCACAGGTAACTGACGCTGCAGACAGAATCTGGGTTGGATCAGGTTTCAGCTTGAAATCAGCACTTTTACTAATCAGGCTCTTTGTACATGGATTCGTCATCGTTCTGATGAGATCCAGTGGATTTAGGTGCAGAAGTAAAAGTGTGTGTGTGTGTGTGTGTGTGTGTGTGTGTGTGTGTGTGAGTGAGCAGCTGACTCACTCACACACACACAGTTCACTCACAAAGTCGGACTCTGTTGAACAGGTTGGTGATGGAAACAGGTTTAAGTGATGAACACTCTGATCTGACATTGTTGTATCAACACCTTGTCTCCTGCAGGGGGCAGCAGCAGATCGGTTTTTGGACAGTCTGTCTGGTTTCATCAATGGTTTGGACACAAAGAATAATGTGAAGGTGGGAAATGGCTCCGCCCACAGGTGTGTTTAGCTCTGTGATGATGATGACGATGTCACTGAGCGTGTGTTTCCTGTCAGGTGTGGTTTAATAATAAAGGCTGGCACAGCGTCCCAGCGTTTATCAACGTCATCAACAACGGAATCCTCCGAGCTAACCTGCCCAAAGGTCACGACCCCTTCCAGTACGGCATCAGAGCCTTTAATCACCCGCTGAATCTGACCAAAGAGCAGCTGTCACAGGTGGCGCTGTGAGTCCACACACACACCAGGTCAAGGACAAACTGAGTCTCTGCGTCTGTCCTCACCATCATAGAAGGTTTTTTTGTCCCCGTCTCCAGAGTGACGACCTCTGTGGACGTGCTGGTGTCCATCTGTGTGATCTTCGCCATGTCCTTCGTCCCGGCGAGCTTTGTGGTCTTCCTCATCCAGGAACGCGTCTCTAAAGCCAAACACATGCACTTCATCAGTGGCGTTCAGCCGCTGCTCTACTGGGTCGCCAACTTCACCTGGGACATGGTGAGGAACAAAACCAGCGCCCCCTGTCTGCACCATCACTGTTATCGCTCTGTGTGTGTGTTCATGTGTGTGTTCATGTGTGTGTCTCTACAGTGTAACTACATCGTCCCGGCAACGCTGGTCATTGTCATCTTCATCTGTTTCCAACAAAAAGCCTACGTGTCGTCAACCAACCTGCCGACACTCGCACTGCTGCTGCTGCTCTATGGGTAATACTGAGCTGCACTGTACTGCACTGTACTGCTGCACTGTACTGCACTGTACTGCACTGTACTACTGCACTGTACTGCTGTACTGTACTGCTGTACTGCTGCACTGTACTGCTGTACTACTGCACTGTACTGCTGCACTGTACTGCACTGTACTGCTGCACTGTACTGCACTGTACTGCTGCACTGTACTGTACTACTATACTGTACTGCACTGTACTACTGCACTGCACTGCTGCACTGTACTGCTGCACTGTACTGCTGCACTGTACTGCACTGTGCTGCACTGTACTGCACTGTACTGCACTGTACTGCACTACTGTACTACTATACTGTACTGCACTGTACTGCTGTACTGTACTGCACTGTACTGTACTACTGTACTGTACTGCTGTACTACTGCACTGTACCGCTGTACTGCACTGTACTGTACTGTACTGTACTGTACTGTACTACTGTACTGTACTGTACTGTACTACTATACTGTACTGCACTGTACTACTGCACTGTACTGTACTACTGTACTGTACTGCTGTACTACTGCACTGTACCGCTGTACTGCACTGTACTGTACTGTACTGTACTACTGTACTGTACTGTACTGTACTACTGTACTGTACTAATGCACTGTACTGCACTGTACTGTACTACTGTACTGCACTGTACTGCTGTACTGCACTGTACTACTGCACTGTACTGCTGTACTGTACTGCACTGTACTGCTGTACTGTACTGCACTGTACTGCTGCACTGTACTGCTGTACTGCACTGTACTGTACTGTATTGCTGCACTGTACTGCTGTACTGTACTGCACTGTACTGCTGCACTGTACTGCTGTACTGTACTGTACTGTACTACTGCACTGTACTGCTGTACTGCACTGCTGTACTGTACTGCACTGTACTGCTGTACTGCACTGTACTGCTGTACTACTGTACTGTACTGCTGCACTGTACTGCACTGTACTGCTGCACTGTACTGCTGTACTACTGTACTGTACTACTGCACTGTACTGCTGCACTGTACTGCTGTACTGCACTGTACTGCTGCACTGTACTACTGCACTGTACTGCTGCACTGTACTGCTGTACTGCACTGTACTGCTGTACTACTGTACTGTACTGCTGCACTGTACTGCACTGTACTGCTGCACTGTACTGCTGTACTACTGTACTGTACTACTGCACTGTACTGCTGCACTGTACTGCTGTACTACTGCACTGTACTACTGCACTGTACTACTGCACTGTACTGCACTGTACTACTGTACTGTACTACTGCACTGTACTGCTGCACTGTACTACTGTACTGCACTGTGCTACTGCACTATACTACTACACTGTACTGCTGCACTGCACACTGTAGCATGCTAACGTGAGCCTGTGTTTGTTGCAGTTGGTCGATCACGCCGCTCATGTACCCCGCCTCCTTCTTCTTCACCATCCCCAGCACGGCCTACGTGGTTCTCACCAGTGTCAACATCCTCATCGGCATCAACGGCAGCATCTCCACCTTCGTCATGGAGCTGTTTGGAAACAACGTGAGTTGCCGTGGAGACACTTGAACAACAAACACTCGCTCACCCACTCAATGACTGTGTCTCGTTCACAGGAGATCGGAGGAATCAATGACATTCTGAAGAACGTCCTGCTCATTTTCCCACACTTCTGTTTGGGGCGGGGCTTAATCGACATGGTGAAGAACCAGGCCATGGCCGATGCCCTTGAGAGATTTGGTAACACTCTAAAGATGCCGCTCACCAACCAACACTAAGACCAGCAGCACCAACCCTAACCCTGATGTCATGTGACAGCAAAAGACTGACGAGAAAAACTGTTACTGACCCTGAACAAGTATCTACTGAGTCTCAAGATATTATCCAGATAACTTCAGGTTTAAGGCTGCTCATTATCCAGATAACTTCAGGTTTAAGGCTGCTCATTATCCAGATAACTTCAGGTTTAAGGCTGCTAATTATCCAGATAACTTCAGGTTTAAGGCTTCTCATTATCCAGATAACTTCAGGTTTAAGGCTGCTAATTATCCAGATAACTTCAGGTTTAAGGCTGCTCATTATCCAGATAACTTCAGGTTTAAGGCTGCTCATTATCCAGATAACTTCAGGTTTAAGGCTGCTCATTATCCAGATAACTTCAGGTTTAAGGCTGCTCATTATCCAGATTACGTCGCTCACAAACCCTGTGACGGTTGTAGATGTTCTCTGAACGTTGTCATGGTGTTTCAGGAGAAAACCGGTTCCGCTCTCCTCTGGAATGGGACATGGTCGGGAAGAACCTGTTCGCCATGGCTGTGGAGGGCGTGGTCTTCTTCATCATCACCGTCCTCATCCAGTACAGGTTCTTCATCAAACCCAGGTACAAACACAGTGATGCATATGTTTGTCCACCAGGAGGCAGCAGAAGAACCAGGAATGAAGGGAATGAAAACACCAACATTGTCAGCTCAGCTTGTGTGTGTGTGTGTGTGCGTGTGCGTGTGTGTGTGTGTGTGCGTGCATGCGTGTGTGTGTGTGCTGTGCAGCTCCGTCAGTAAACTCACTAAACTCGGTCCACTTGGTGACGAGGATGAGGACGTGGCACGGGAGAGACAGAAGATTGTCCACGGTCTTGGACACGGAGACATTCTGGAGCTGCGGCAGCTTACCAAGGTGTGTGGCCACGCCCCCACAGTGATATCATCAGTGATGTGTGGAGTTTTCAGTGTATGACTCATCATCTGTTCCTGCAGGTATTTAAGAGGAAGCAGAAACCGGCCGTCGATCGACTCTGTGTCGGGATTCCACCTGGAGAGGTGAGACTGACCACGCCCACAATGGCCGCTATGCCCCACCTTCAGTACAGCAGAGGGTAACTGTGTGTGTGTTTCACAGTGTTTCGGTCTCCTCGGTGTGAACGGAGCTGGAAAGACGACAACCTTTAAGATGCTAACTGGAGACACAGTGGTGACGAGTGGAGAAGCCTTCCTGGCTGGGAAGAGGTGAGGTCAAAGGTCACAGCAGGTCCTGAACACTTGGCTCTGTTGTTGTCATGTGCCTTAGCTCTTGTGCAAATATGTCACAATAAAAGCTTTGTTGAAAAACATTTGAAAGGAATTAGGGAACAGAGACTCTTGAGTGCTTTTACTTTGAAATAGTACAGGATGTACTGAGATTCAGTCCCAGCTGTAGTGATGCGTCTTACCGTGTTCTTCAGTGGAAACTGCTGGGTCTGTGTGTGACCTGTAGGATAAACAACATGTGTCCCAGCAAGAGAGACACACTTTTCAAAAAAAGCAGGAAGTGAGACAAACTCTCTCCTTCTGGACGTGTTGAGGAAGACATCAACTCCCATCATCCCTCACTGTTCCCTGACGTCATCAAGCTAGGCCATTTGTTATTGTTTAGATTTGAAAAGACAGCAATGACATACTCTGTGTTTAAAGTAACCTAAAGATAGACAAGAGGGCTAAAAGTTACCGAAAATATCATCCGATGTTAGCCAAAACATTGTCAAACTTTAGCTTCACGATTGCTAAAAGATACCCTAAAGTTAGCTTCAGGTTAGCTAATAATAAACAGATTGTCAAAATGAACAAAACCTTTGTCTCACCTGTCTCTGTCCCACCTGTCTGTCTGTCTGTCTGTCTGTCTGTCTGTCTGTGTGCAGTATCCTGAGGGAAATAGATGAGGTCCATCAGAACATGGGTTACTGTCCTCAATTTGACGCCATCAACGAGCTGCTGACAGGAAGAGAACATCTGGAGCTGTACGCCGTCTTGAGGGGTGTCCCCCAGCACCAAGTGTGCCACGTGAGTGATGTCCACACTGTTGTGGGAATGAGCCTTCTGTTGCCCCGCCCTCTGTGCAGAGGATGATGATGATGTCACATGTTTGACTGACAGGTGGCAGAGTGGGGGATCAGGAAGTTGGGTCTGGTCAAATACGCTGACAAAGCAGCAGGAAGTTACAGTGGAGGAAACATGAGGAAGTTGTCCACTGCCATGTCTCTGATCGGAGCTCCGCCCGTCGTCTTCCTGGTAACTCCTCCCTCTTCTTCTCCACCTTCCCAGTATCTCTGAAGCTTTCAGTCTCAGTCCATGGTTTTCCTCAGTGGACTGACTTGTTTTGTTGCCATGGAGATGGTTCATTCACATAGTGACGCTCCAGTCATTGAGGAAGACCACAGCAACGCACAACATCAGCTGACCTCTGTCAGCCAGTGTCAGGTGATACAATGCTCCTCCCACTTTCACACTTTGTTTCCTCTGCCTGTTCCTCTTCTGTGCTGTCGTCATGGTGACAGGACGAGCCCACCACCGGCATGGACCCCAAAGCTCGCCGCGCTCTCTGGAACTGCATCCTCAGCGTGATCAAGGAGGGACGCTCTGTCGTCCTCACCTCACACAGGTATGAGACAGTGTCCTCACCTCACACAGGTATGAGACAGTGTCCTCGCCTCACACAGGAATAGATCCTCATGTTGG
Source organism: Brachirus orientalis (assembly GCA_016785285.1). NCBI lineage: Eukaryota > Metazoa > Chordata > Actinopteri > Pleuronectiformes > Soleidae > Brachirus > Brachirus orientalis. Next base: position 19,274 of record JAFBJR010000926.1, read on the forward strand.
TCGATTTTGTTAACTAGTTCTTCTGTGACTCACGTGTCCTTCATGCGTGTCCTCTGTGTGTGTGTGTGTGTCCTCTGTGTGTGTGTGTGTGTCCTCTGTGTGTGTGTGTGTGTGTCCTCTGTGTGTGTGTGTCCTCTGTGTGTGTGTGTCCTCTGTGTGTGTCAGTATGGAGGAGTGTGAGGCTCTGTGCACCAGGATGGCCATCATGGTCAACGGCAGGTTCAGATGTCTGGGCAGCGTCCAACACCTGAAGAACAGGTAACTAACACCCACACACACACACACACATGTATGTTTGTGCTTCTATCACAGTGAGGACCCTCATAGACATAATACATTCTCTAGTCCCTTACCCTAACCTTAACCATCACAACTAGATGCCTAACCCTAACCTAAACCCAATCCTAACCCTAACCCTAAAACCAGGACGTGTCCTTCATGCGTGTCCTCTGTGTGTCTGTGTGTGTGTGTCTGTGTGTCCTCTGTGTGTGTCTGTGTCCTCTGTGTGTCTGTGTGTCCTCTGTGCGTGTGTGTGTGTGTGTGTCCTCTGTGTGTGTGTGTGTGTCCTCTGTGTGTGTGTGTGTGTGTGTGTCCTCTGTGTGTGTGTCCTCTGTGTGTGTGTGTCCTCTGTGTGTGTGTGTCCTCTGTGTGTGTCAGTATGGAGGAGTGTGAGGCTCTGTGCACCAGGATGGCCATCATGGTCAACGGCAGGTTCAGATGTCTGGGCAGCGTCCAACACCTGAAGAACAGGTAACTAACACCCACCCACACACACACACACACATGTATGTTTGTGCTTCTATCACAGTGAGGACCCTCATAGACATAATACATTCTCTAGTCCCTTACCCTAACCT
>JAFBJR010000932.1:15235-33662 GCA_016785285.1 Brachirus orientalis
GTGGTCGTCTCGTGGTCGTCTCGTGGTCGTCTCTGTGGTCGTCTCGTGGTCGTCTCGTGGTCGTCTCTGTGGTCGTCTCGTGGTCGTCTCGTGGTCGTCTCTGTGGTCGTCTCTGGGGTCGTCTCCGGGTCGTCTCGTGGTCGTCTCTGTGGTCGTCTCGTGGTCGTCTCGTGGTCGTCTCTGTGGTCGTCTCGTGGTCGTCTCGTGGTCGTCTCTGTGGTCGTCTCGTGGTCGTCTCGTGGTCGTCTCTGTGGTCGTCTCGTGGTCGTCTCGTGGTCGTCTCTGTGGTCGTCTCGTGGTCGTCTCGTGGTCGTCTCTGTGGTCGTCTCGTGGTCGTCTCGTGGTCGTCTCTGTGGTCGTCTCGTGGTCGTCTCGTGGTCGTCTCTGTGGTCGTCTCGTGGTCGTCTCGTGGTCGTCTCTGTGGTCGTCTCGTGGTCGTCTCGTGGTCGTCTCTGTGGTCGTCTCGTGGTCGTCTCGTGGTCGTCTCTGTGGTCGTCTCGTGGTCGTCTCGTGGTCGTCTCTGTGGTCGTCTCGTGGTCGTCTCGTGGTCGTCTCTGTGGTCGTCTCGTGGTCGTCTCGTGGTCGTCTCTGTGGTCGTCTCGTGGTCGTCTCGTGGTCGTCTCTGTGGTCGTCTCGTGGTCGTCTCGTGGTCGTCTCTGTGGTCGTCTCGTGGTCGTCTCGTGGTCGTCTCTGTGGTCGTCTCGTGGTCGTCTCGTGGTCGTCTCTGTGGTCGTCTCTGGGGTCGTCTCCGGGTCGTCTCGTGGTCGTCTCTGTGGTCGTCTCGTGGTCGTCTCGTGGTAAAGTACATATAATAGTAAAAATAATAGTATGTGTTAAAAACACACTTTCTCTTTGAACATGTTGGATCAGAGAAACGTCTGTCTCAGCTCCACTCACCGCTGACATATTGTATTTCTCAGTGTAACAGTTACAACTGTGAGACACAGGAGACGACAGGTGTGAGAAATAACTCAGAGATTAAATGTAGAAACTTCCAGAAGCTGAGAATCTGAGAGTCGAGCAGCTGAAATCTGATTATATTTGATCTTTGATGCTGAAGAACAGTTCAACAGTAACAGTAACCAAATGTTTTCATCACAGTTTCTTTCTGCTTTGAGTTCATTTTCCTCTGGGGACAAAACTACAGCACAGTGATTATCAGGCCGTCATTAAAGAGACAGTTTTATCTGTTTCTGCTATCAGTGAAAACAGAAGTTGTGTGACTCTGTGGTCATCTCTGTCTGCTAGCTAACAGAAGTTTGATAGCTACGATATCTTCAGAACATGTTCACGTGTAGAAACCTTGGAATCTACATGGATCCTGCACTCTCCTTCAAATCATCAACCACGTAACCAAAGCTGTCACGATTATAAGATAATCGCTATAACTACGGTAAGGACCGAGAGCGGAGACTGAATAAAAAGGAATAACAGAGTCTCTTTACTGTTAACAAAACCAAAAATAGAACCAGTCCATATTTAACAAAAAGCGCTGAGTCTGGCCGGCTGGTGAGGCGGAGCTCAGGAATCAGGGAAGACTAGGACAAAGGAAACAAAAATGATCATTAGGAATAAGCCGAAGAAATCAAAGAAACTAACAGTGAACGCAGTACGAGTACTCGAGGCAGAGTGACGTGACGTGGTTACCCGACTGAACAGAGGAGGAACAGGAAATCCGGGTTTAAATAAGGCAGGCACTGATTGGGGATGAGGAGCAGCTGTGCTGATTGGAGTCCAGCCTCACCTGTCACCCAGACTCGTAGAACAAAGGCAGAACACAAACTCCCAGGAAGAAACAAAAGGGTGCATTAAAAATAAAACAGGAAGTAAAAGTAACAAACACAGGAGCAACCCAGACCAGACATGACACAAAGCATCGTTTTTCCACCTACGAAACATTGCACGCCTGCGACCCACTCTTTCCACCACTGCTGCAGAGACATTAATCCATGCTTTTATCACCTCCAGACTCGACTACTGCAATAGCATCCTGTATGGCCTCCCCTCCTCTATTCTTCATAACTACAATATGTTCAAAATTCTGCTGCCCGGCTTCTCACCCGCTCCCCCTCCAGAGAACATATCACCCATGTGCTCGGTCAACTCCACTGGCTCCCCATAAAACCACGCATACACTTCAAGATCCTCCTCATCGCCTACAAAGCCCTCAACAACCTTTCCCCCTCCGCACCTGACTGATCTCCTCCATCGCCACTCCCCCATCCGTCGACTACGCTCTACAGATGCTAACCTCCTCACTCCCATTACCACTACCAAATACCGAAAAATCGGAGACAGAGCCTTCGCCATCGCCGCCCCCACCCTCTGGAATTCCCTCCCCCTGGCCATCCGTAAAGCCGATACCTTACTTACCTTTACGAAACAAACTCAAGACTCACCTGTTCAAGACTGCGTATGACACCTGACACATCACAGTTACCGCTGATCATCTTCTTCTAATTCATCTGTTACTGTGTTTCTGTGTGTGTTTTCTGTGTATGTAAGTTTTGAGATTGTTGTTAAGCGTCTTTGAGTACCTTGAAAAGCGCTATACAAAATTGATGTATTATTATTATTATTATTATCTCACTGTTAGAAAGACTTTTCCAACAGGAAAGTGAAGTTTGTAAACCACTCACTCTCCCACACCAAAGTCCATAGAGAAAATCAGTGATTTTAGCTCACAGGGACACAGGAGCTGCTGGTCTACTGCTGCCTCGTGTGGTCACTTTGTGTCACTGATTTAAATCTAAATGATGGATCTTAAAAGCCGAAGTGACAAAATAAGACATTTGAACTTCGTGATGGAGGCAGCAGTGGATCAACAACTCCTGTGTCCCTGTGATGTAAAATCACTGATTTTCTCTATGGGGTTTTGTCTGAGAGAGTGAGCGGTTTACCAACTTCACTTTATAGTGAACCTGGGCTTCCTCTCCACTGATTGTATCCATGGTGGCATCAGTCACCACATCCCTGTGGACCAACACACACACACATGCGATGTAAAGTGTCCATTCTGTTGACAGCTGCATAAAGAAAACAGCTGCTGAAATATCACAGGCGACTCCCCCACGTCTCAAAGTATCTGTCTCTCTGTGGCACACACACACACACACACACACACACACACACACACACACACACACACACTCAGAGGACACCACAGAGACATGTGTAACATGGCCTCGGACACACACACATCCCCACCGCTGTGATGTCATCATCTTCTCTGGAGGAAGACAAGCACCGCTGTGATGAAGCTCCTGCTGTTTTCTGACTCGTAAACAGGGAGTGATGTCCACAGTCTCTGTCTGCTGTGTGGAGACGTGTCTGCTGCTGCAGGACAACCTCTAACACACACACACACACACACACACACACACACAGCTCCTGTGTCCCTGTGAGCTAAAATCACTGGTTTTCTCTATGGACTTTGGTGTGGGAGAGTGAGTGGTTTAAAAGTCTGTCTAACAGTGAGATAAAGACGTGAACATGTTCTTCAGATATTGTAGAATTAAACTGATGTAGATTCTATGAGGTGAGGTGACTTTTGTTAGTGGATAAAATCTGTTTTTGGCAGCCATTTTGTTTTGATTTAGACTGAGCCTCTGTGTCTCAGGCTTGTTCTCAGCAGCAGGGGGCGCTCACAGCGCAGTCAGCTCTGACTGTGTGACAACCAGACTCCAAAACTCCTGAACCATCCCTTTAATGTACTTTCCTTCTACTTAAATTCATGAAAATATGCCCAAAAAAACCAGAAAGTATTCAGTTGATAAAGAATAGAACAAAGGTGGATTAAGTTTAACTGTGTCCACAAATATGTATATTATAGGATGTCTTAATCAAAAACAAGAAAATGTAAAGAATAAAAACACGTGTGTGCATGTGCATGTATGTGTGTGTCCACGTCCACACCGCCATCTTTTATTCCCTCATTTATGTTTCATTTCAAGCCGAGGCGTCGTTGACCATGAAAAACACAGATTTCGCTCAGTTTGTGGAAAAAGATCCACTGAGGCAGAAAAGACACATGAACCAGGAGGAGAGGCGAAAACACGCCGCGTGTCCTTTGAGCCGATATGTGTCCCCCTGCTGGGCGGAGTTTGACATTCAGACCATGTGACAGGCCTGGACCCGGGGTGGACGCCCCCCCCCCATTTGTAGAGCAGCTGTGTCTGAGAGCATGAAACATTGAAGGAAACAGCTGCCGTGGATCCAGAGCCATCGCTGTGTCGCTGCGTTCAGGAGCTCGTCCTCCCTCTGAAACACACAAACTCACTCTTATTCCTCATGTAACGTCCTGTGTGACTCCGCCCTCTGCACCGGGGACATGTCCTCAACATCTGGACAAGGAAAACGGGACATGGAGTCCAATCCTCTGTGTCCTTGTGTTTGAGCACAGACAAACACATTTAGTTTTTAAGATGTGGAAAAAGAAGAAACGGAACAAAGGAAGATGATTTTCTTAATAATAATAATTTTTAAAAAAACCTGGGAGGTTTACTCTGAATTAAAACAAGTCTGCCAGCAGAGACACAAACAAGAACCACTTAACAAAAGACTCACTTTATAAAATAAACTTTAGTTTAAGTCTACGATGTCTTCAGAACATGTTCACGTCTTTATCTCACTGTCAGACAGACTTTTCCAACAGGAAAGTGAAGTTTGTAAACCACTCACTCTCCCACACCAAAGTCCATAGAGAAAATCAGTGATTTTACTTCACAGCGACACAGGAGCTGCTGGTCTACTGCTGCCTTCATCACGAAGTTCAAATGTCTTATTTGGTCACTTCGGCATTTGAAAATCTTAATTTAGATTTACGTCAGTGACACAAAGTGACCACACGAGGCAGCAGTAGACCAGCAGCTCCTGTGTCCCTGTGAGCTAAAATCACTGATTTTCTCTATGGACTTTGGTGTGGGAGAGTGAGTGGTTTACAAACTTCACTTTCCTGTTGGAAAAGTCTGTCTAACAGTGAGATAAAGACGTGAACATGTTCTGAAGATATCGTAGACTTAAACTAAAGTTTATTTTATAAAGTGAGTATTTTGTAAATGCCTAAAATCATTTTAGTAATAATGTTAGCATGCATTAATTAGCTAAAATTTAGCACTGAGTGCTCTGTAGATGTGTAAACTACAAAATGGAAATTAAAAACACAGACAACAACACTTTAAAATATTTCCCTTGGATCATATATTATGGATTTACATATGACACACACATACACAGACTTATGACTGATTGTCAGTGAGTGTAATTACCCTGCTGTTCATTTTCCCTGTGACACTGTTTCTGTCCGTGACATCACATCCACTTCAACCTCAGCGATCAATTATTTCCACTGATGAATAATTAATAACCACTTAATGTCCGCCTCATTTACATGAAACTCACAGAGTCTTCTTTATTCATGTTCTTGTCGTACATGATGTTTCTGTCCATGACACACACACACACACACACGCACACACACACACGCAGTGTTGCAGGTTACAGTCCAAAGCCACTCTGACCCGACTGATCAATTATTCAGAGCTGTTTGACTTGAATCCACCACCACCATCATCATCATCATCATCATCATCACTGCCTCCTCCTCCTCTGAGTGAACGACACAAGCTTGTTCAGCCACGACGACGACACCAGGAGGTCCAGGCCCCAGTGGAGTGTCAGGTTCAGACGCCTGCACACTTATCCTCAGCCTGTCAGAGGGAATCACCAACGACCTTTAATGCTCCACACACACACACACACACACACACTCACACACACAGGGCTAAACTAAATTAGCCTGTGTCTCTGAGGAGCAGATTCTTCTTTAAAACACAGCGTGAACGTGTGACGGTGAAATGGAGTCAGTGTAGCGTTCAGAGGAAGAGGAAGGTGGGTGATGATGATGATGATGATGATGATGCACCTGAATGTGAATGTGTTTTTACTTCCTGGTTCGGTGGCGACAACTCAGCATTCTGACAGTTAAAGTTTACCTGACTCTCACTGACCTACTTCTCTTCTTCATCATCGTCACCCATCCAACCCACCACCACCTTCATCATCTCTGCTCCTCCTCCTCCTCCTCTTCACCCTCAAACATCCTATTTGTGAGAATTAGGATGGAATCCATCATTTGTCAGCGTCTACATGTTGTCATGCAGTCGTTCCACAGCTTCTTGTCTCCAGTCACACACAGACAGAGGTCATGGTGGAGGAGACAGGGATTAGAAGTGACGGAGGTTAAAACCCACACTCTCTTCTTCTTCTTCTTCTTCTCTGATAAACAGAAACCAGTGAAGCATCAGTTTCCTCAATCTGTGCTTTGATAAATAATAATAATAAGTCACAAGATTGAATTGACTGGTTTGTAAACCACTCACTCTCCCACACCAAAGTCCATAGAGAAAATCAGTGATTTTAGCTCACAGGGACACAGGAGTTGTTGATCCACTGCTGCCTCCATCACTAAGTTCCAATGTCTTATTTTGTGTATTCGACATATAAAATCCTTCATTCAGATTCACCTCAGTGACACAAAGTGACCACACGAGGCAGCAGTAGACCAGCAGCTCCTGTGTCCCTGTGAGCTAAAATCACTGCTTTTCTCTATGGACTTTGGTGTGGGAGAGTGAGTGGTTTATCAGTGAGTTAAAGCAGAGTCAGTCACCATGGTTGTATCTCAAACAGCCACACTTATTGAAAAATGTGAAATATTCCATTATTTTAATTATTGTCAGCCTATTGTTTCAGTGGAAACATTGTGTTTTTAAATCTCTGTCTCTTCTTCTATGTGTTCAGTGTGTCAGAATAATCAGCCAATCAGAGGCAGCGACGCTTCTCCTTCATTTATAATGTTTCATTTAAATCACTGTGACACATTTTCCTCTGTATGAACTGAAACTGTTTCACTTCCTGTTTGATCAGCTGATTCTAGCATTAGCATGTGCTAACATTTTTGTTTGTTTGTTTGTTTTTGAACCTCACACACGCACACACACACACACACACACACGCACACACACACACACACACACACACACACCCTCCTCTGTATCTGGACCTGCAGATGGTGACCTGCTCTAATAATAGTCACTTAAATAGGACATGACTTTCCAACACACACACATATGTTTGTTTCCTGCCCCCCCGCCCCCCCCCCCAGTTTCGGTTCATCGCTTGTGTATGTGACTTTTTTTTTGCAGTGCTGACAGTTTGATTCCCGTCCCTCCTCACTTGTCTGACACTGTGAACAGCCCACTGATGCACAGCGAGGACCTCCCTAAATTTACTGGATTACTGTATAAGATAATTTCCTTTTATAATCTGGGATTGTATGTATCACCACATTATTCCAGGCTAAATAAGCCAGCTTTGTCCCTGGATCTTGTGTGTCCTTCAAAATAAAACATCAGAATCTTTACTTTCTCCATGACGATGCAGCTGAATTAAAGTCTCGGTCCGTGATTCTTCTTCTGCTTCATTTTCATTTGTCACAGGTGTTTCCTGCTAAAAAAAAAAGCTCAGAGGAGGAAGAGGAGGAGCTTCACCTTCATCCTGTGTAAGTCTTTTTCGACACCTGTTACATATGTCAGAGGTCATTCTAATGATTTGGAACAAAAACATGGTTTTTGTGTGAGAACATGTTACTGTGGTGTAGTACCAGCTCTGACTAACAGATGGCGCCCTCATCCTCCAGAGACCTCTGTGTGTGTGTGTCATAAACACTGACCTTGTCAGGACCAGTAGTCCTCATGAGACCAAAACCTGGTCCTAATGAGGCAGAACCTCATTTCTGAGGAGGAGCTGGTTAAGTTTAGGACTAAGATTTAAATTGTGGTTAGGTTAAGGTTAGGGTTAGTCATTAACTGGTTATGGTTAAGGTTAGTGATATGGCTTTATTTAATCTGTTTAAATGAATGGAAGTCAATGCAGAGTCCTGAGTGTGTGTGTGTGTTGGTGTGTGTGTGTGCGTGTGCGTGCATGTGTGTGTGTGTGCACTGAGAGAGTTTATGGGCTGGAAAATGAGAGTGGACGGATCAAATATAGTCAGAGGAGAAGAAGAAATGTTGAGGGAGAGAAAATGATGCAGAGGAGAACATGGACGACGACGCTCATTAGCATACTGTTAGCAGTGAGCGCAGCACGCTAACACTCTGTGTGTGTGTGTGTGTGTGTCAGTTTCCACCTCAGCAGCCACTAAAGTCACTGGGAATCGAACTCCCACACCTGCTCCTCCTGATTAATTAACTGTTCACTCAGAGGCCATCATGGAGGTCAACCCCACCGTCACCATCATCATCATCTTCATCAGAGCCTTGGCGACACGGATCTGACACACCTCACTAACCCGAGTGTCAGCGAGACAGAACATGGTCCAACGGGAGGGGGAGGGGCTACAGTGAGGGGGTGGAGTCTGAGGGTGGGGGTGTGGTTATAATTGGAACCACATCCAATTTCCAATTCAGAGGCGTTTTTCATCAGACAGTGATGAGAGGACCAGTGTTTAAAAAACAGAGGAGTCGATGTTAGAAAAGACTTTTATTTTTTATTTTTACACAAACTAGTTTTTTTCTTTGTTTAAAAAAAAGATGACAATCAATTAACAAATTACTAAATTATTCAGCAGCTGTTTACTAAATTATACAATATTTCTGTTATTTCAGTTTTTGTGTGATTTTGTTGGTTTGACAATATAAAAGTGTTTATTAAAAGTTTATTAAACTTTATTAAAAGTCTATGTCAGCTGGAGTTAGGCACCAGCGACCCCCGCGACCCCTAGTGGATAAAGCGGTAGAAAATGAGTGAGTGAGAGCGTTTCTGACAAACATAATAAAATATGAGTTAGTATCTTTGTTTGTCTTTGACAGGAAACTGAACATCTTTCTTTGATTAGACGATGTTTTAGGAAACTGATCGATCATTGTCATCATCATATTCACAAACTAATTGATTAATTGTGTAAATGTCATGACCTCTGGACCCAAAATGGCTTCTGATCACAACTGACTTTTTTTTTTCCCTGTTGATTTTTTTTTTCATCTTCCTGTTTGACTTACTGTACTTGTATTTTGTATTTTTTTTCTAGTTTGTCACCTCTCTCCTCTGGAGTTACTTCCTGTCTTAGCTTCCCTACTTTATGATTATTGGCTCCAATTATTGGCTCCGCCCCGACGTGATTTACCTGTGTCTGGTTAGGCTCCTCCCCTCTGGGTCTTGGGTCAGAACATCAACACCTGTGAGTTTCAGTGTATGCTTTTATTCCTGCAAAGAAACGAACTGACAGAAAACAATCAATAATGACAATAGTTCATGTTATTATGATATTGTTATATTTCTGATGGAGTGTGGAACCATCATTAGTGTCTCACTGTGTCACATACAAACATCATCGTTATCTCCTGACCTTTGCTGACCTTTGTCTAATTGCTTTAGTTTCTCTGAATCTCCTGACGGTGAAACAGATCAATAATTAAAGAGACACTTGGACAGTTTAGTTTCCACAAAGTTTCAACATTAAATCCAAACAGAAGCAGCAGAACTTGAATTATTATAACTAATTTATTAACTTCAAGACAAGAAACAAAGAAAAGGGGTTGGACAGATATAAATATAAAAATAAATAAAAAAGACAAGGTCATAAAAGGTCAGTGACTCCACGAGCCTTATCTCCTTAATTCCACAGTTTTGGCCAAATTTTTTTAAATGGGATTATTTTTCCCTTTAACTCCTTGTTTTCTTTTTTACTGTAGTTATTTTTTTCAACCATAAGTAGAAAACAGATAAAGTGTGTCACAGCTAAAATTAATCCTCAGAGGCAACCACTGTTTATGCTCATGTTCTCTTTTATTTTACAATTAGAAACAATATCCAACTGAAGTGAGTTGGGGGGGGGTGGAAAGATAAGATAAGATAAGATAAGATAAGATAAGATAAGATAAATTTATCTTGGGCAAGCAAAGGTCTAGTAGCACAAAAAAATCACATAAAATCGAAATCACATTTTCACACTACAAATAAAACATGCATACAGAGAGAGAGAGAGAGAGAGAGAGAGAGAGAGAGAGAGAGAGAGAGAGAACACCCCCCTCCCTGCAAATACATATCATATAAAACACTCCATAGTAAATATTCATGTTACACATAGTCCGCAATCTGCATCTCTTAATCACAGAGTCACAAAAGTGTTCATCTTAAATTGCACGCCGCCTCATGTATCGCACACAATCTACAGCATATACTGCCATAGATCACAAATAATAAGAGTAATAATACATACACACATGCAGAGGGTGCACGCATAAAAGAAATTAAAGACAATAAAGACAAATGTGGCTTTATATATATATATATATATATATATATATATATATATAATTACATAGAATAATTAAAATGAAAAATAGAAAATTAAGTCTTAATAACTCTTTCTCTAAATCCACACTTTAACAAACATAAGACATAATAAACATGATAATTATATTAAGATTCACGGGTAAAATGAGTGTAATACCCCTTTAATCTTTAACATGTGAGGATGATGTTAGTGAAATTGTTGTGTGTCCATCACGTCCATATGTAAACCTACAGCAGTGAGTGTGACCCGTGAAATGATAATAATAATGATAATCCATCTCTAATCCACACACACACACACACACACACACACACACACACACACAGCTGCTGTCCAACAATAACACTAATGAAAGTCACTGCGCTCACATACCTGTCCCTCTAATCCCTGTGATGAGTTCAAGTGTGTGGGAGAAAAAGCTTTGTGTTGTTGCTCAGAGAGTAATCTGCCTGATGGTGGGCGTGGCCACCAGTCGCTGTCAATCATCAGTGAGGGAATGTGAAGCACACAGATTTCACTTTCACATTTTCATCACATTTTCACATTTAATCACTGATTAGTTTGAAATTAACTCTTGTTTGTGCATGAAAACATGATTAATGTAGGTGGATTATATTCATCCATTCATCTCAAAAATACAACTTTATTAATCCTGAAGGTCACAGACAAACTCCTGACATCCTGTTACAGTTTAATTCCACTTCTTCTTAACAAATATCCTCCACCACACCAAAGTCCATAGAGAAAATCAGTGATTTTAGCTCACGGGGACACAGGAGCTGCTGGTCTACTGCTGCCTCGTGTGGTCACTTTGTGTCACTGACGTAAATCTGAACAAAGGATTTCAAAAGCCGAACCAACAAAATAAGACATTTGAACTTGTGGATGGAGTGATGGAGGCAGCAGTGGATCAACAACTCACTCTCACATTCACACCTACGGGCAATTTAGAGTGTCCAATTAACCTAGTCCCCAAATCTGCATGTTTTTGGACTGTGGGAGGAAGCCGGAGAACCCACGGTTCCCCCTAATCCCCCTAATTGCCAACTGTTTTTTAAATTCACATTTCTTAAATGTCAATATTTTCTGGGGGGGGGGTTGTTTGTCTTTTTGCTCCAAATAACAAAGAAATTATTAAAACTGAATTATTTTACTTTGTGGACAAAACAAGACATTTAAGAACATCATCATCATTTGGATGTTCTTCTTCTTGTCTTCCTTACCTGATGTGTATGCTGCTGTATCAAAAGAATTTCCCCTCGGGGATGAATAAAAGTACGTCGTATTCGTATTCGTATTAGTATCATTTCCAGGTTTGACAAGCACTGATCAATATTTTCTGTGATTTTATCGATTTTTATTTTGGGACCAAAAAACTAATAGATTAATTGAGTAAGTAACACTTTATTTAATAATACTTTTAAATTTCATGATAATTCTTCCAGTATCATTTAAATGTGTGTGTGTGTGTGTGTGTGTAGCTGGTCTTCCTTATGTTGTGGGGACCTAAATGTGTCTCCACACTCACATTATGGGGTCTTGCTGCGTGTGCTTGCATGCATGTGTGTGTGCGTGTGTGCGTGCATTCGTGTGTGTGTGTGCATGTGTGTGTGCGTGTGTGTGTGTGTTTGTACATGTGTGTGTACACGTGTGTGCTTGCATGCGTGCGTGTGTGCATGTGTGTGTGCGTGTATGCGTGTGTGTGTGTGCATGTGTGTGTGTGTGTGTGCTTGCATGCGTGTGTGTGTACATGCGTGTGTGTGCTTGCTTGCATGCGTGCGTGTGTGTGTGCATGTGTGTACATGTGTGTGTGTGTGTGTGTTTGTACATGTGTGTGTGCATGCGTGTGTGCGTGCATGCGTGTGTGTGTGTGGCAGCAGACCTCGGTCAGTCTGACTCTTAAGTCCATTGTCTCTCAGCATGTGGAACATGGATAAACCTCGGTGTGAACAATAGACCGTCCTGTGTTCAGTCGTCTGACATGCTTCAGCTCAGATTAGACTGAAAATATAGGTTATCCTCCGATTTAGGTGACAAATACGCTGAGGGAGATTTGACTAAGTGCCATTGTTTTTAAATCCACAATAATGCTATGTAAGGCTTTGTGTTTGTTTGCATCTTGAATGGAGAGAGAGCAAATATAATCCATCACACTTCATTTAAAAGAAAGGCATGATCATAACTCAGGGTTTCAAAGTGAAAACATCAATGTTTCCCATGTTAGAAAATCATGGCTCATGATTCATACAGCACACATTCTATATGTTTCATATTTAATAGCACTCTCTTCTTAATTTTCCTCTTATACAGTTGTTTCTTGTACCAACAGTCCAAAACAAATCCCTTGTATTGTGAAAGCTTTACTTACTGATTCTAACAGAGCTGCTGGTCTGAGGATGTGGTTATAACTCAGCTGCAGCAGCAGATGAATCGGTGAATACAATAATGTAAAGAAAGTGGACACAAAAATTAATTTAAAGCATTAATTGCTCAATAACTCAGTGACTGTACAAACACTCGGAGGCCGTGACCGCGGCTCGATTGTTTTAGTGCCCGTTGCTTTTAATTCACACATTTGCATTTGTGATGGGGGGTAATTAGTATCTATTTATTATTCACACAATCCCTCATAAAAGGCTAATGAGCATTTGTTTTGATGACAGTAAAAATGCAGGAGAAAAGGATTTATGTTTGTTAGCGGCTCATTATGCGGCGGTGATTTGTCAGCGACGTAGCGCCGCCTGTTTGAGTCACTGCTCATCTGCTCGACACTGTCTCCTCCCACAGAACCAAGGTTATTGTGAGTATCATCATTATTATTATTGCTCTGTCCTAAGCTCCTCCTACCAGACTAACATGGACAGTCACACTCATTTCCACTCTCAGTGTCTCCATCTTTGAAAGGCTCCGCCCACATTTTGACATGTGTTTTATTTTGTTTAGTGTCCAACTCTGCAGTGTAGTCACATGTTATCAGTACTGATATAACGCTGTCTTCCAGTTACATCCAAAGTCACTCAGAGAACAGTCAGGAAAAGCATGGATGGAAATGTATCGTGAGCCACTGTTAACAATATTAGTCTGTAACGAAGCTCACACAAACAGTGTAACAGCATGTCTACACAAACTAAACATGACAGATGTGAAGTTAACGCTAAAAGCAGCAGAGTTTGTACGAGTGGCAGCCATCATTCATTATGCATACACAGAACCAGATTTAGTTTGGTAACTCTCGGCTTCAAAAGAAACAGCACTTTTAGGATACAAGCATACTATGAATAGTTAAATAAGTATACAAAACGATAAATAATTAATAAACTGTTGGATAAAAGTAGATAAAAAACATATCAGCAGCAACGTCGTCGATTAACAGATGATCATCGAAGCCCATGTCTGCGCTGATGAGGTTCCACTAACTTGGAAAGTCTGAGTTCTGAGATAAAATCACTGTGTGTGTACAATGTACATGCAACTGCTTAGAACAGCCAATAGGAAGTGCCCTCTCTCTCTCTCTCCGAACTGTCCTGTGATTGGACAAAAGCCTCCACAGATTTAGTAAAACCTGTTTCTTTACAGTAAAATGAAAGATTATTTTTGAAATATTTGATCAATAATGTAAAAAGAAACAGGTGAGCGTTGTCTTGTATGATCAAATATTTTCTCAGAAAACATTATCTGCTGAATTTTTTTTCAGTGTAGAAAATATAATCCACTTTATTTGTATCATATTAAATCATAACATACTTTATCATAAAACACTGTCAGGATAAGGCCTTAATCTGGTTACAGTTAAATTAGATTTACTCTTGCAGATTATTCATATATGCGTAAAAAGGATTATTTCATGTTTTACTATCTTAATAAAATATTTTATTCAAGTTCATTTTTGACTTTGATTGTCTTCTAACCCTTTTTGAAATTTTTGTTATGGCATAGAAAATTTGCTTATATATTGTTTTATATTTATATTTTCTAAATCTCAACTCAATTCATTTTTCTAAGAAGTGATGAAAGAGGGCAGAGACTGACTTTTATACCTGACTGTGATTGGCTGTTACACTATACAAATTTTTTAATTTTGAATTTTTAAAAATTATATTATTTTTACTTTTTCTCATTTTAACGGATAAAATATCAATTTACATCATAGAAAACTCAAAAAGTCGAAATTATTCAGTGGATTGAGTTTGTGTGTAGAGGAAAATAATTTTTAAATCTTCCTGTTCATTGATGTGCTTCCTTACTTCTGACCAATCAGCAACCGCCCTAGTTCAGAAGGAGCCAATCAGAGACAGGCCGGCGCTGGGGGCGGGGCTTCTTCTACCCGCAGTTAGATGCAGGTACCTGCTGCTCTCCTGAAGCTGAACTTGGATTAACAAATACATGTATGAGCAGTTAATGAAAGGAAACCGAGACTAAAACGTGCTGGTACGGTTTAACAGGTAAGACATGAACAGACTAACGTTATTAAACTAACACTAACATTAAAACCTACGGCCAAACTTTGTGTTCAGCTAGTTAGCCTAGCTAGCATCCATCAGCTTCCTGTTGAGAAGCTAAAGTAGCCTGATGCTAAGTTAGCTAGAGTGAAAACAGAAAGTCAAACTTTGTTTTAGTGTTTTATCATCAACACTTCAGTCTGGAGGAAAAATTCACATTTATTCTTTTAAAACCTATTTATTTATCATTAATCATCATCATTGGTAAAGTTTAATTTTTTAGCTGACTTTGTACATTTGTATTGTTTGTAGAAAGTTAGATTCTTGTAACTGTAGTCAGTTCTAGTTAAAATGGTCTAGTTTCCATAACACAGTCCATATAAAACAATAAAAAGGCAACATTACTGCTGTTTTTAAGCTTCTGGCTAATATTAGAATGACTTTTAAGATTTTAAGGAATATTATTCTGGACTCTTAAATTCTGTAAATTCTCACTTTCTGAATTTATAAAAATAGTTTGTTTTATTGTAGTTTTTTAACTTTAATTTTAAGATTGTAATTTTATTGCTTTTAGTTTTAGTGGTATGATATGCAAGTTTCATGTTGCTTTTGGTTTTTCATTTGTTTCCTGCACTTTGTACTGTTTTTAAAATATAAATAATGTGAACTTATGTGCTTATCAATTGTGTGTTGTTTTTTAACATTGTTCTACTGCTTTTAAGTACAAAATGTGCTGTAAGTAGAGTAGGATTTGATAGGCTTTTATTCTTCTAATGGACATTTAAGTGTCTAAAGTATACTCACTCACTCACTCATTTTTCACTGCTGTATTCATTGAGGGTCGCTTGTCTAAAGTATAAAAACAGTAAAATAAGTGGCAACATAAAATACAATAAATACATATGTCTGTTACAGACGCTCAGTTGCACGTGTGTGATCCATAAGAAAACGGCAAGTAAACGACACTGAAAGTATGAGTAAACAAACAAATATAGATTAACATTTCAAGCAAAAATGCAATTTGAATTTATTTGTTATATATTTGAGTGAAAGTAATTCTGGCTTGATAATATGTTGAACTACAAGCAGCAGCAGCTAATGAGATGCATTCAAGGGCCCTGGTAAATTGTCTCACTTCTGCACAGTCTACAGCGTGTTGAGTTTAGAGGAACAGCTTCAGGATGCGTTTAAGAAACCTCGTAAATTTCATCACTCTGTGCGTAGTGCAGCCCATGGAGGAGTGGAGAAGGAAGTGGGCTTGTAACTGGAGGCTGGTTCGAATCCCTGCCAGGTCAGAAAGGCTCAGTGGCTGCACACTGCTCCTAATCCTAGGTTAAATGCAGAGATTAATCCTCTATGGAGGATTAATAAAAATTACCTGACCAAATGTTTGCTGCTGTTGCCACCTTGTGGTAAGAGATGCATCACCAGTTGGGTAGAAGGTTATTTTCTGTATGTGCGTATTGTGTCTGACCCCAGCAAAGGTCGACAGTGTGTGAGAGCATTAACTGTAGTTAATGATAAAGTGTATTTGAAGATGATTTGAAGAGCTGTGTGTGTGTGTGTGTGTGTGTGTGTGGGGCTGCAGTTGATGATGGACTTCAGTGCTAAATTAATGGGCTGCTGTTTAGTGAAGCCACAGTTTCTCTCTCTCTTCCTTTGATGATTTGTGCAGCTGCTCTGATGAAGAGTGTGTTCCGAGGTGTTTGCATATGTTCGGCATCAGCGTGGTGTGAGCGGCGAGCGGCGTGTGGAGTGACGACTTAGAATAAGTAACAGAGCGCCGTCCTCCTGATGCAGAGCAGACACATTAACGTCTCGGAGGTGAGAAGGTCGTTGACCTGTGGTGTCTTCTCTCCTCTGGAGACCTGCTGGCCTTCACCTGTTCCCCGTCCTCCGCTCCTCCGCCCACTTCGCCCCCCCGCTGCCCCGCAACAGACGTCTTATCAAACGTGACTGATTGCTGTAATCTGGACTCTAGGCAGCCATTAAGCAAATTACCTGAATCATTGCGAGGATTAGTCTCATTAACACATGATTAGCATCAAATTAAAATAATGAGTGTTTAACTTGTGATGTCTTCCAGTTGTTGGAACAGCTTGATCGGCCACGCCAGGGTGAAGGAGGGGCAGTGCTGCGTGTCAGGGGATCAAACCTGCAGCTGCGGGGATGGACCATCCACAAACCACCACCTCCCCTGGATGGACTGACCTCACTTGGGTGCACTGGCCATGGACTGACCTCACCTGGACCTTCAAGAGCCAACCAGCCCAAGGTGAGTGTCGCTCATGGCTGCGTATTTAGAAAAAAACAAAGGACAAGGAGACACATGAGTTTGGACCCAGTTTTCATGGTTGGTTTAAAAATGATGTACATTTGAGATTATTATTGACAGCAGAACATAAGAACACTGACATCAGTGCCGTCACTTTAGTTAATTTCTTTATTTTTCATGGAGAGTGAATAAAGATCAACAACCACACAGAAGAACTCAAAGATTTTTTGAAAAATGATATGATCGAATCAGGGAAAATGAAGCAATGCATCAAAATAGACGTCAGGTGCCATAAAACTGACCTCCGCCAAGCAATGATAAAGAGATGGTGTTCCGGATCAGCACCAATCTGTTCCTTGTCCCATTACACACCTTTCCTGAACGTTTCATCAAAATTCGTCCATAACTTTTTCAGTTATTTTGCCGACAGACGGACAGACAAACCAACAGTTATTGGTGGAGGTAATAACTAACTAAATACTAAAAGTCATTCAGAATGGAAGAATTTTCACAAGCTGCAACAACTAATCGATTATTAAATGAATCACCAACAATTTTATTAATTAATAATTCACACCAGTTTCTGTGATTTTTCAGCTTCTTAAATGTGAATATTTTCTGGTTTCTTTGCTCCTTAAAACAAAGAAATCATTAAAACTGAGTTAATTTCACTCATTTTGGTTTGTGGACAAAACATCATCATTTTCAGGTTTGACAAACACTGATCAACATTTTGTGGAGCAAACAACTGATCAATTAATCGAGAAAATAATCAAAGATTGATTGATTGTGAAAATCATTGTTAGTTGCAGCCTTAATTCCTTTTCATGCCCACAAAATCCTCGGCAGGAAAATTGCTGTTGTATCTGACTTTAAGTTATGATATAAAATGGCCTCTGATTAAAATGAAGGAAATACAATTACCATCCAAGATATATCATGATATTATCAGTTTTGAAATATAAAAATACTGTAATGGATGTAATAAAGTTGGACTTTTAGCACTGACCCTGTAACTACCATCGCTGACCTTGTTGGAGGGACAAGTGTTTTTTCTCACCCCAGCTTCACCATCAGTAGATGTAATTTCAGTTTATGACCAAACTATGGACAAGGTTTTTAATGCAAATTTATCTTCATACGTGGTTTTTTCTGACTGAAGTAGCAGAAGAAAGGTCAGTGAAACCATAGCTGCCAGCAGGGGGCAACAGAAAAAAACCATACATTTAAAAACATGTTCACGTCTTTATCTCACTGTCACACTTTTCCAACAGGAAAGTGAACTTTGTAAACCACTCACTCTCCCACACCAAAGTCCATAGAGAAAATCAGTGATTTTAGCTCACAGGGACACAGGAG
>JAFBJR010000932.1:33698-47516 GCA_016785285.1 Brachirus orientalis
ACTGCTGCCTCCATCACTAAGTTCAAATGTCTTATTTTGTCAATTCGGCTTTTAAAATCCTTTGTTCAGATTTACTTCAGTGACACAAAGTGACCACACGAGGCAGCAGTAGACCAGCAGCTCCTGTGTCCATGTGAGCTAAAATCACTGATTTTCTCTATGGACTTTGGTGTGGGACAGTGAGTGGTTTACAAACTTCAATTTCCTGTTGGAAAAGTCTGTCTAACAGTGAGATAAAGACGTGAACATACACTAATGTAGAATTGTCCTTTGTTAAGTGTCTAGATTTATTGTTTTTTTTTCCAGTTTTAACAATATTATGCATAAATACAACAATTTCCACACTAACTGGCGGAAAAACGTGTGGTTGAAGTCATGCGTGACCCGACTTGTTGACCGTGGTTAACAGGATTGGACGAGGCTTCCCGTTGTTTCCTCAAATCCCAGTCTCTTCAGAATGTTTAGTAACATCTGTCAAACCATAATTAATCAACATTCACAGATGCTGCTTTACTTCAACCTGTTGACATTTACCTCAGAAAGCCCTCACAGCAGAGCAGGGAACAGCTGATTTCCTGCACTAAATGTTAAAATGCATTATTGTCTTCATCATCATCATCATCATGCAAGGCCCCTCCCACCTTTCACCTCTCTGAAGTGAGGATGAGCAAATGGAGTGTTGTAGTGCACCTTCTGCTTTTATCTCAACAGAAGATTTATTTTAATACCACAAATGTGTATTTTAGTAACCGCTAAGTGTAGTTAAAATCTATAATGCTAACCTGCTGCTTGGAGATTATGTATCCTGAATGACATTATGTTGTATCAGTGGGTGGGTGAGGGGGTATGGATGTCAAGTGCTCGCCCAGAAGCAGGATTTAATATCATCCACAGTAGCCAGAACAATTCCTTTCAGCACTAATGAAAACAATAGCAGCACTAAACACTGCAGCCTACATTTAATTTAATCTCTGAGGGATTATCTTCCGCGGCTAATGTCACAGTGTAAGATGACAGCGACGACCTCGTGAATATTAAACACATTTCCTCCGCAGATGCTGCAACAACCATCGGCGGGATAATGTCAACAGATTTTTTTCTGAGTTTCTTCATATGGGTGGAATTACTTCATGAAACATTTATGGGGACACGTGTTTTTTTTTTTTTTTTCTTTGCTGAGGTTAAGCTTTGAATGTCATGACATGAAGTGGGCGGGGCTTGAGGATAAAACATTTGTGTTAATGGCCTTGTGTTCCTTTGGCTTTTGTTAAATTAAAGAGCAGAGCAAATCCATCTTCACCGTGACTCTACCGCAGAGAAGACAGGAGAGAATCACACCAGGGTGTTTTATATATATATATATATATTTATACACACACTTTAAATCCATGTAAAAATATAAAGTTTGTTATTCAGTGAATGAATTGACCTGCAGTGATTAACAGCTGTTAAAACTGGAATTCTCAGTATAACTCAC
This sequence comes from Brachirus orientalis, assembly GCA_016785285.1. NCBI lineage: Eukaryota > Metazoa > Chordata > Actinopteri > Pleuronectiformes > Soleidae > Brachirus > Brachirus orientalis. Next base: position 35,176 of record JAFBJR010000932.1, read on the forward strand.
TTTATAATTCTTACTGTACCAAGATAATGATGATGTCATCATTCTGTGATAATCTGTATTTTACAAGACAATCATGTAACAATAATCAATCATATGAGGTAAATAATATGATGTGAAAGCATGACTGCCAGCTGTGACTCAAGGACAAACTTTTAAATTTCAGCCACTTAACAAAACTTGTTTTATAAAATCTACATCAGTTAAAGTCTACAGTATCTTCAGGAACTTGTTCACGTCTTTATCTCACTGTTAGACAGACTTTTCCAACAGGAAAGTGAAGTTTGTAAACCACTCACTCTCCCACACCAAAGTCCATAGAGAAAATCAGTGATTTTAGCTCACAGGGACACAGGAGCTGCTGGTCTACTGCTGCCTCGTGTGGTCACTTTGTGTCACTGCTGGTCTACTGCTGCCTCGTGTGGTCACTTTGTGTCACTGCTGGTCTACTGCTGCCTCGTGTGGTCACTTTGTGTCACTGAGGTAAATCTGAACAAAGGATTTCAAACACTGAAGTGACAAAATAAGACATTTGAACTTAGTGATGGAGGCAGCAGTGGATCAACAACTCCTGTGTCCCTGTGAGCTAAAATCACTGATTTTCTCTATGGACTTTGGTGTGGGAGAGTGAGTGGTTTACAAACTTCACTTTCCTGTTGGAAAAGTCTATCTAACAGTGAGATAAAGACTAAAAATATCCAGATAATATCCAGACATATCACCTAGCCTTAGAGAAATACTAATTTATATCCTCATATATAGTAGATATAAAATAGTATATCATGAAGTTTTTTTCTGCTGTCTCCCAGCCTCATGTTGTTACCAGTGTTGATCAGCTGTTTTGTGATGTGAGGCTAGACAGTCCTGTTGTAACAAAGTGACAGACAGCTGGAGTTTTACAGTGTGATTCAGTCTCACGCCAGTGTGTTGATAATGTCGACAAACTCAGGAGCTGCAGCCAAAACGCTGCAGCAGTTGGTTAGTGGCCTAATTCCTCACACTGTTGCACATCGCAGCTGTGATGTGTGCAGCAGCAGTGACGCCTCCACCACCTCTGCTGCTGCTGCTGCTGCTGCTGCTGCTGCTGCTGCTGCCGCCGCCGTGTTGGCGTCCTGCTTTGTAAAGTCATCCTAAGGACATCGCAGCGCTGCCTAATTGCAGTTGATTAATAAAACACTAGCACAGGCAGCAGTTGGCAACTCCATTATTGTGTTTCTCCAGCAGATTAATTGCAGTGAACAATATGAAGCTGCCACCAGTGATAGTGAGACTTGGGATACAAAGGGAGTCATCAAGACCGAGCATGGCTCACATTAGTCACTTTAAATAGCTCACTCACTGATTACTCTCATCTGTACCACAGAGACGTTAGCGCTCTGAGCTAACAGATGCTGGAACACTGAAATTCACTCACAATATCGCTGAATATTATGGATTTCACTCGTCACGTGAGTGACTGGAAAACACTGTGCAGTTCACCAACATACAGTCTAAGTGATTTATGTTGAGATGCCTGAAGGAGGAGCCACATCTTTCCAGTCATTCTAGGAGCTCATGATTCATAACAATCTAATCTAAAGATTTTATTTTTCACAGAAACATGTTCACTTAGAAGTTTGTATTCTACATATTATGAGAAAACATGTTGTTTTTGGTAACTTTGGGTAAAGTTTTTTGTAGTATTAGTAACATGTTTTTAGAGAAACCTTAGTAAGGTGTGTCATTATTAAAGTGTTGCTTGTTATAAGTTGACATATTTTTCACATTGGTAACATTTTTTTTGTAATTTTCTGGTCAGATTAGTTATGTTTTTAATAATTAACTCTTTCATCTGTTTTCTGTAAATCTTAATTTTCAGTCAAACACATGTCTGTGAGTGTTTATGGTTACTAATGTACAAAAAACAAATAATCATTTCTGGGGCTGCAGCTAATGATCATTTTCAATTAATTGATTTAGTTGTTTAATCCATAAAATGTTGAAAAGTGTTGATCAGTGTTTGTCAAACCTGGAAATGACGATGTTCTCAAATGTCTTGTTTTGTCCACAAACCAAAATGATCCAGTTTTAATGATTTGTTATTTGGAACAAGGAAACCAGAAAATATTCACATTTAAGAAGCTGAAACATCACAGAAACTGATTTTGATTATTAAAAAATCACTCAAACCAATCAAATTGATCATCAGAATAGTTATGATGGTAATAGTAATTGATTAATCAGTGCAGCTGTATTTATTTCCAATCCACTTGTGGGGTTAGGTGATTTCAGTGAGATTTAGAGACATTTTAAGATTATTACAATCGTCTCACATTGACTCATACTTATTTTGATCAGGATAATTGTGACATTACATTTTTCTTGCGCCTCCTACTGTATCAGTTGGATAGATGATTACAGAATCACAATGTGACTGTTCTTCTTCATTAAATAAGTAAATCGGTAGAGATGCACAATATTATTGCCACAATGTGTTACCTCCTTGACGTTTATTCTGGCACCCTCTCGAACTATTATTAATTTATTTTTATTTATGTGTATAATGAAGAAACTGTATATCCACCTCTGCTGTCAGATGCAGGGGAAACCCTATATATACACTATATATACAGTTTTTCTTTATTAGAAACATTGGTGTAGTGCTTAGCACTCCTGCCTCTGCAGCTAGGGTCCAAGGTTTGCATGTTCTCCTCGTGTGTGTGTGTGTGGGTTCTCACCGGGTTCTTGTTTCCTCCCACAGTCCAAAAACATGCAGATTTGGGGATTAGGATTAGGCCAATTGGACACTCTAAATTGCCCGTAGGTGTGAACGTGAGAGTGAATGGTTGTGTGTCTCTATGTGTCCCTGTGATGGACTGGTGACCTGTCCAGGGTGTGACCCGCCTCTCACCCTGTGTCAGCTGGAGTTAGGCAGCAGCGACCCCCGCGACCCTCACTGGAGGATAAAGCTGTAGAAAATGAGTGAGAGGGAGAGGAAAAAGTCAGTTACTGCGACTGTTTGATATATTTACAAAAAAAGATGCAAAGCAAATCTTGTATCAGGGACTGAATTTATCAAAATAAATCTTTCTATTCCAAGTGATGGGATTTACGAGGTTTCTTGAATGCATCTTGGGATTTGATGGGATTTGCTCCCATTAGCTCATTAGCACATTGTTAAACCCTGCATTACTTTAACTGTCTCTCATGGGCTGGAGTTTATACGATGAATAATACCAATACTAGTATTTTTGCTGGAAATGTTCATCACCAAATTCCAGGATGTCTGAGCCGAACACACACAGTGACACACACACAGTGACACACACACACACACACACACACACACACACACACACACACACACACACACACACACACAGTGACACACACACACACACACACACACACACACACACACACACACACACACACACACACACACAGTGACACACACACACACACACACACACACAGTGACACACACACACACACACACACAGACACACACACACACAGACACACACACACAGTGACACACACACACACACACACACACACAGTGACACAGACACACACACACAGTGACACACACACACACACAGAGACAGGCTGGTGCCTGTTGGCGGCGCCGCCTCTAAAGTTTAAGCTTTAGGCTGTGAGTGTTAATGAAGTCGAGCTGAGGGAGATGAGCGGCTGCCCCCCCCCCCACCACCCCCCCACCCCGACGACAGCAAATAGCCAAGGGCAATAGCCGATAACTAATGTGTGGAATATTGCAATTAGCATGGCAAAGTACTTACAGGGATCAAATTAAAAAATTCATTAACGTCCTCACTTTGGTGCCTGTTGGCGGCGCCGCCTCTGAAGTTTAAGCTTTAGGCTGTGAGTGTTAATGAAGTCGAGCTGAGGGAGATGAGCGACTGCCCCCTCCCCCCCCACCCCGACGACAGCAAATAGCCAAGGGCAATAGCCGATAACTAATGTGTGGAATATTGCAATTAGCATGGCAAAGTACTTACAGGGATCAAATTAAAAAATTCATTAACGTCCTCACTTAATTAAGAAACACTTTTGGGTTTACATGATAAATTATGACACCTATTAAATCTTCCAGTGCAGGCTGTAATGGCCTTCTTTGCTCGTGGGTATAGACACTGTTTCTCCTCAGGTTCAAGGAAATCTCCAAGGACCTGGAGTATTTATTAGAGAGTTTGATGAGGAATAATGTTTCCCTGCCAGGGATTCAGGAGCAGCCATTCTGAGGCAGATGTGGGTGTGTTTGTTTCTTTTCCCTGCTCTTCTTGCTGCTCTTCTTCCTCTTCTTTTTCTTGTAGCTCAGTGTTGGAACAAGTTGTCTTTTAATTGAAACAAGACTGGAAAAGAGCCTGGAGATGGATGAGTTGTTGGAGGAGAATTAAAAAGAAAATCACATGACAGAGAGTGACATGAGAGTGACACGTTTCCAGTTAAAGATGTGGCTTTTATTCTTGTCCTCCAGCTCTTTATATGACACGCTTGTTCAGACTTAGTCAGCTTTATTGAAAGAGCTAATATCAGACACCGATTAACTGATTCTTTAGGAAATATAAGCCCTGAACTGATATACATGTAAAGTCGTCTGGGTGATTGCAGAAAAACTACAAGTTTACAGATGATACCCTCTGTATTTCAAACACTGCAGACAATATGACACAGTGAACCAAGTGTGAGGGGAAACACTGTGGTCTTTACAACAGTGACCAAACTGGAACAACTGTGAAAGCCTTTAACACCCTGAAAATCACTTTATTCTTAATTATTTCATGAATCATTTAGATTTAGAGAGGTGACAAAATACTAAAAATCATCCTCATTTTGACCAATTTCCACAATATTTCATTGACTCTCATTTAAGACAATGATATGTAGATTATTAAGTCAGTTTACTTATTTCAAGTGGTGGGGAAAGTCACATAGTTTTGTTCTAAAACCAATGATATTTTGACAGAACATTATCACATTTAAAGTAATCAATTATTATTCACTTACTAAATTAATTGCCATGATGAGTGTGTGAGTGTTTTCTGATTTTTCAGCTTCTTAAATGTGAATATTTTCTGGTTTCTTTGCTCTGAATAACAAATGGACAAAAACAAGACATTTTATTGTCAGAAAATATTGAAGTATATATTGGAAATATTGGAAATACAGAAGATTAGATCAAACAACTAATCAATTAATGGAGAAAATAATCGACAAATTGATAATGAAAATAATTTAAATATTGTTGACTTAAACTGATGTAGATTGTTTTAAGTATCAGTATTTTATTAGTATTAGTGATCAGAAATTGAATGTGCTCCTGCGACTGCATAGTGTATGATTGTTTTAAAGTATAATTTTAAAATGGGGAAAGGAAACAGGACGTAGGACTGCAATGGATAACCGATTAATCGATTTCTAAATTATTTGCTAATTATTTTGACAATTGATTAATCAGTTTGAGTTTTTTTTTCTATAGTTAAAACTAGTTTGTGACTTTTCAGCTTCTTAAATGTGAATATTTTCTGGTTTCTTTGCTCCAAATAACAAATCATTAAAACTGAATCATTTTGGTTTTGTGGACAAAAACAAGACATTTGAGAACATCATCATTTCCAGGTTTGACAAACAATGATCAACATTTATTGTCACTTTTTTTGGACCATAAAACTAATTGACAAAATAAACATCAAATGAATGGATGATGAACATAATCATTAGCTGCAGTGTTATTTCCCAGTATTAGCAGTTAAAGTGATGAATATGTTTGGTTCTTTAACTTTAATCTGCTCGTCTGCTCTGTTTTAAAATGATAAGTTTGTTGTTTGTTGATAACAGTTTGTTCTTTGACTCTCTTCCTTCTGTCTTTAATTGAATAAACTTCAGTTTGTGGTCTTTGAAGAGTCTGGGTCTGGTCTCTGTGGTGAACCAGTTTAGTTTCCCCGTCTGCTGTTTCTTGGCCGGTGTCCGATCACAGATAATTATTTCAGCATTACATGCATGGCTTTGCTAACTCTTCCTCCTTCAACCCTCTGAGTGAATAATTGGCAGCGCGTGTGTAAAAATGGCCGGCGGTCAAGTCATGAGCGAGCAAATCTGCGGCTAATTTGAAGCCTTGAAGCCGCGCCCGGCTCGCTTCTGTTAGATTACTTAAAACAAGTGTCCGGAGCCGTGTGCCATGACTCAATTATTAACTGTGTATTTCATAATGTTGCTGACAATATGTTAACGTGTTTTGTTCGCCTCCCCCCGCCGTGAACAGATGGGTCCTTTTACTTTATTTTCCACATCAAGTCTGATTATTTCTTGGTGCCAAAAGCCACCTGCCGTTCCTCGGTCTCTCCTCTCATTATTTATGTTGGTAACACACAGCAGGACTTGTTATCAGTTGGATGGCGTCTTAATAAAGGAAGGCACATCAACATATTGACATCATGTTCAAGGGGAAAATTTATCATTGTGCAGACGCGGGGCAGAGGGGGAGCACCGGAGCGCCGGATCGCCGGAGCGCCGGAGCGGATCAGGCCACGTGCCAACACCTCGGAATCTGACCTCCTTTTGTTCCCTGACTCCTGAGCTCTGTCTCTCCTGCTCACATCTGAAGAACCATGTGATGGTAATTAGGCCAAAGCCCATTAAAAAGTCAAATAAGAGAGAATACATTATCATTGAGGAGCCAGTACCTGAGGATTTTCAGCTGAGTGTGACAGAGAAGGACGAAGACACAAACTTCTGCTGCAGAAAGACAAAAAAGTCACAAACAAACAAAAAGCCTCGCCACAAAAGTTAGATTTGTTACATTGTTTGCTGTAGGTAAAGTGCTAATATAGTGCTAATAAACCAGACTGGCTACTTTTTCAGTTTATTATCCTTAGTTGTTACTTAAAGCAGATTTAGTGGCAGAAAACCATGAACTACTGCGTTAAACTGTGTTTTACTGTGTCATAGTTTAAGGGACAGTTTGTGATTTTTCAAGTGTGTTTGTATCAGTGATTTTAGCTCACAGGGACACAGGAGTTGTTGATTCACTGCTGTCTCCATCACTAAGTTCAAATGTCTTATTTTGTGAGTTCGGCTTTTGAAATAGTTAATTTAGACTAATTTAGAGCTAAAATCACTGATTTTCTCTATGGACTTTGGTGTGGGAGAGTGAGTGGTTTACAAACTTCACTTTCCTGTTGGAAAAGTCTGTCTAACTGTGAGATAAAGACGTGAACATGTTCTGAAGATACTGTGGACTTAAACTGACGTAGATTTTATTCAGCGAGTCTTCTGTCTAGGGTCCAGTGTAACATGGAGGATGTTTTATTAGCAGTTATTCAGTTTAGCACTACTGCTAACTAAGTGTGTTTTTTTTTAAAAAAAAGTGAACAATTACTTTAAAGTATGAATTATTTCATGAATAAATTATCTCCCTAACCCTGTCAACTATTTTGATATCGTTTTCTGATTTTTGTTTTTTTTCTGGTTTCTTTGCTCCAAATAACAAATAAATCATTTTAGTTTGTGGACAAAACATAGACATTTCCAGGTTTGACAAACACTGATTAATATTTTCTGACATTTTAAGGAGCAAACAACTAAATGAGAAAATAAAGAACAGATTAATTCTGAGTATGTTAGTTAGTTGCAGTCTTACAGGAGTCTAAACTGTAGTGACAACAGGAGGTTGTGACATATTGTGTGTGTTAGACTCTATTACACTCTACATTTTCCTCTTGTAACTGTAGCCTGTTGTCATTGAGCTCAGATGCGTTAACACAGAAACTTTAAATAAATAAATTGTGGTGTTAATTTTCTGTCTGTCTGTCTGTCCTTCCTGTCTGTCTGTGTGTGTGTCTGTGCGTCTCTGTCCCAGCAGGGTAAACCTCTCAGAAGCAATATGTAATTAAACTCAGAGAGCATATTCTTTAATCCTAAAGGCTATTATAGATTTATGGTCAGTCCATTGTCTGAGCTTCTCCTCAGTGCACTCTGGTGGATCATAGCGTGAGCCCGTATATGTTCTTAAATGGGTAGATAAAGGTTTTGTAACCCTTTTAAATCTGGCTGTGTAATGGGAGTGCTACAGTGGCTTAGTGGCCTCGCGGGGTAATACGACGGAAAAGCTTAGACAGGATAGAGGAATGTGTAATTATAAAGCATCAATCATCATCATCAATGGCATATTTCTGAACCCAGCTCCAGTCACATTAGACACATGTGAAATAGTAATTATGCTATATTCGTGTTTAGCCAGCGGGGGATTAAAGCAGCAGAGTATGTTTAATTTGTAAGTGTTCTACATTTGATTAAGAGTGACGTATCCCCCCGACAGGAAGCTTTCCAACCACATGAATACTTCACTTAATTGCTGCTTTTATTTGCCGTACTTTGACTCGATCTTTGTTCTCGAGCTCTGAGGAGAAACTGGGGGTTAGAACATGCGACGTTTCCTCAGTTGGCCCCTTTGAAAGATGATTTTCTTTAAGGTGTCAGAAAAATTCACTTTTATTAAGGGCTGCAACTAATGCCACTTTTCCACTACTCAGTTCTGGCACAGCTCGGCTCTGCTCAGTTTGGTATTTGGTGAAATGGAATACGGCTGAATGGGTTGTGATTCGGCTCACGGCCTTCTTTCAGCAGTGCTGTCGCTAAATGTTAAATATATATTTTCATGTGATATTTGGTTAGGGATGAACCCATATGGTATCAGTCCAACACTGGTCAAAATCACTGGGAAGAGAAAAATGGAAAAACCAATACGATCCAAAATCCTCTGTATTATTTCTTATTGTTTCTCTGCGCACAGACTGTGAAAGTGAACATACAAACCAGAATTTTAGCTCAGTCATGTTTTAGGCTCTTTATTTCTTCTATACAGGAGCACAACACTGGCTCTTTTCCACTGCACAGTTCCGGCTCGGCTCGGCTCGACTCGGTTTGAGACACGTTGTTCTCCATGACGTCACAGTTCCTCCTGGACGTGGTCGTCATAGAAACAGCCGTGACGACACAAACACACAAACATGTGACGGTCAAAGCAGTTGTTTTCTTTGTTGTGAATCATTTTTCTCAGTTTTATAAAAAGATTTGTTTTAATAAAACTTTTCATAACCAAGAAAAGTAGTGTAGACATTTAAATATCTCTAAATAAATCAACATGCCATCAGTATTTAAAATACTGAGTCCTAGTTAATACTGAAGAGATAATTTTTTTAACAATTTCACTGTTTACTCAACACATTTAACTTTAATCTGCAATGATTAATCAATTACTCAATTAATTGCCAACTATTTTGATAATAATAATTTTTTGTGTTTATCTTAAATGACTAAAACCAGTTTCCAAACCAGTGATTTTTCAGCTTCTTAAATGTGAATATTTTCTGGTTTCTTTGCTCCAAATAACAAAGAAATCATGAAAACGGAATCATTTTAGTTTGTGGACAAAAACAAGACATTTGCGAACATCATCATTTCCTGGTTTGACAAACACTGATCAATATATTTATTGGACTGAACAGGTAATGGATTAATTGAGAAAATAATCAACAGATTAATAAGATTATATAAATAATGGGTTAGTGAAAAGTTAGTGAAACCAATTCATTGTTAAATTTCTTTTGTTTAATTCAGCCCTAAAGATACGCAGTTATCAAATATTTGTTCCTGATATTTTGTTTGGTTTTAGAAAACATTTCAATATTTTCTGACATTTTTTTGGACCCAAGAACTAAACAATGATCAGATTAATTGATAATGAAAGTCTTTATCATTATTTGCAGCTCACAAACACACAGGCTGAGTTCATTAAAACCAAGTGAGCACTTCTGTGATTTATCACAGGTCCTGGATCTCTTCCTTTTGAATTATAAACTCTTGCAATTAACAGATTGAGCGGACATTTAACCCCGTTAGGAGGGCGTGTGGGGAATCCCAACCACACGCACACTCACATGCACACTCACATGCACACACACAACACACACACACACACACACACACACACACACACACACACACACACTCGCACAGATTCAGCAGCAGCAGCAAAGTTTAAAAGACGCTGAGGAAAGCTTGAGCAGCAGAGAAGTTTCATCTCTGTAGTGACAGTAACTCAGTAAGTTATGGTTATGACTTGTACTGAGTCCACTCCTCTGAACAAGACTGGGAGGATTATTAGTCTGCTTTAATTAGTATGCAAATGCATTTCTTTATGATCACTATGATCCTCTTTCTTCATTATATTTCATCTCTCTATTTATCCTTCAACAAAGAGAAAGATTCACTTCACTGTGTCTGCGGCGCCGAACCCTTAATTTATCGCTCTGTAATTAATTTCAAATGCATTAGTCATTAATCAGACACATCTGCACAATTATGTGCTCAGAATTCCAGCTCACCTGTCCAGTGTCCTGCAGCGTCCTGCAGCATTTCACAGCATCGCGCAGTGTCCTGCTGCGTCCTACTGCATCCTGCTGCGTCCCGCAGTTTCCCGCAGCGTCCTACTGCATCCTGCTGTGTCTCGCAGCGTCCCGCAGTGTCCCGCAGTGTCCTACTGCATCCTGCTGTGTCTCGCAGCGTCCTGCAGTGTCCTGCAGTGTCCTGCAGTGTCCTACTGCATCCTGATGCGTCCTGCAGTGTCCTACTGCGTCCTGATGCGTCCTACAGTGTCCTACTGCGTCCTGATGTGTCCTACAGTGTCCTACTGTGTCCTGCAGTGTCCTACTGCATCCTGCTGTGTCTTGCAGCGTCCTGCTGTGTCTCGCAGCGTCCTGCAGTGTCCTACTGCATCCTACTGCGTCCTGCTGTGTCCCACTGCGTCCCGGTGTGTCCTGCAGCATCCTGCTGTGTCCTACTGCGTCCTAATGTGTCCTGCAGTTTCCAGCAGTGTCCTGCAGTGTCCTACTGCATCCTGCTGTGTCTTGCAGCGTCCTGCTGTGTCTCGCAGCGTCCTGCAGTGTCCTGCAGTGTCCTACTGCATCCTACTGCGTCCTGCTGTGTCCCACTGCGTCCCAGTGTGTCCTGCAGCATCCTGCTGTGTCCTACTGCGTCCCAGTGTGTCCTGCAGTTTCCAGCAGCATCCTGCAGTGTCCTGCAGTGTCCTACTGCATCCTACTGCGTCCCAGTGTGTCCTGCAGTGTCCTACTGCGTCCTGCTGTGTCCCACTGCGTCCCAGTGTGTCCTGCAGCATCCTGCTGTGTCCTACTGCGTCCCAGTGTGTCCTGCAGTTTCCAGCAGCGTCCTGCAGTGTCCTACTGCATCCTGCTGTGTCTTGCAGCGTCCTGCTGTGTCTCGCAGCGTCCTGCAGTGTCCTGCAGTGTCCTACTGCATCCTACTGCGTCCTGCTGTGTCCCACTGCGTCCCAGTGTGTCCTGCAGCATCCTGCTGTGTCCTACTGCGTCCCAGTGTGTCCTGCAGTTTCCAGCAGCGTCCTGCAGTGTCCTGCAGTGTCCTACTGCATCCTACTGCGTCCCAGTGTGTCCTGCAGTGTCCTGCAGTGTCCTGCAGTGTCCTGCTGTGTCCCAGTGTGTCCCAGTGTGTCCTGCAGTTTCCAGCAGTGTCCTGCAGTGTCCTCCACTTACCCGCAGCTGACATCGTCTCAGTCCAAAAAGGTCAAACAAGTATTTGAAGTGAGATTTTACTAGAGTGTTTTTTTCCCTCTGTGAGTTGTTGAACTTAATTATCATCATTAACGTCCTCGTCTCTTAAAGTCTGAAGGGTGTCCCACCTCACTGGTTCCTTCTCTGCCTCACATGTTTTATTCACACCAATAAGGAGTTTATATTCTCATATTTGTATGTTGTAATGACCACAGACAGTGGACACAAACATTATCATTTTGGGTTTTTCCATTTGAAAGTTTACAGTCTTCTACAAATGCCTTTTCACAAACATGTCAGGAACCTACGGTGGCCCTTACAGACCAGAAAGTCTTATTCTGACTTCAAAAAGTGAAAATAACATAAAACCATTTTTATTTTTGTAAGAATAATGACTGTAAGTGGTGAAAAGCCATTATTTTGAGAGACAGGTTGGAAGGAAGTGGTTCTATGTAATACTGAGGAGAATAAAGTCATCAGCTGGTTCATGTGAGGAGACGCAGTATCAGTGAATATCGATCAATCTATGAAGCAATTAACTGAACATGTGTGCTAAACATTTCATGCAATTCCAAAGACATAATTCTCCAACTGTGTAACACAAATGGCACTTTTGCAGCTCAGCTCGGCTCGGCTCGACTTGACTCCTCCTTCTCCATCAGTGATAGAACCTGGTACCTGGTCCTTTTTAGTCCCTGCTCTGTGGAGGTTCCAGTCGAGCTGATACTAACATGTGACGTGGACAGACTGCCGGCC
>JAFBJR010000932.1:47734-61708 GCA_016785285.1 Brachirus orientalis
CACACACACACACACACACCCTCACACACACACACACACGCCCTCACACACACACACACACACACACACACACACACACACACACACACCCTCACACACACACGCACACACACACAGGTTTAATGTGGTGTGTATATTACAGGAAGCAGCGTTGATTAAATCGCCTCCTTCGTGTGCGTCGCTGTCAAAGCTTTGTCTTTTTAATCACAGCTGACGGAGACGCGGTCGCGGCGCCGGCAGTGGTGCGATGATGATGACGATGATGATGATGAAGATGACATGGTGATCATCATCATCACCTGAGCTCACCGTCTGTCTGCCCGCAGCAGTGCTGATGTAGTGCTTCTGTTTCACTCTCAGCAGCAGCACATTTGAATTTTCCTCCAGACTTAGTAGAAAAACGCGCTCAGTGTGAGATTTATGTCCCCGTTGAGGACATTACATTCACGGCCTGTCCTCACTGTTTGGCATCCATTACACTTCATTATGCTGCTGTGAAGTCGTACACAGCAGCGCCGCAATAAAACAGGAGGAAAAAAGAGAAGCAGAAGTTTGTGCTGAGATTGAGGCGTAAATCGTCTCCTCCTGCTGCTGTTAAACACTCGGACGTACACCATTATTTTCTGTTTCCTCCACAGTTTTCCTCTGTCTCTTCATCCACACAGTGTTTTCACCAAAGCTGCTTCATATTTGTCTGTTTCATTTCAGAAAAAACAATCTAATCCATCATGATAGTCTGAATTATCACTTTTATTACAAATGTTAAAGCTCAGGTTTTGTACGTACTTTTTGACAGCGTAAGTAATGTAATGTTTGGTCTCGCAATTTGTTTTTGTAATGTAAGTAATTAACTTCTCTTTTGTAGCATTGCAATATTGCATAAAAAAGTTTTTTTTTTTGTAAAACTGTTTGTCACCTTTTTTCCAACATGAGCAATGTAATGTTTTTATAAAAGACTTAAGTTTATGTAAATGTTATTTAGGTTACAGCAGTAACATTTTGTAGCCTTTTTGTTTTTGGTAACATTGCACTGTTTTCTAGATTATTTTGTAGATCAGTAATGAACTGAGCTTTAATGGTTCCCAATTTGTGGGAATTTGCATGCTAACTTTGTGATGCTAACATTTGTTGGCAGTATTCACACGTAAAACTATTGTATTTATGTCCATTACAAAGTCACGAGAATATAAAATATTTTACAGTGTGATCAGGTGTGTGTGTGTGAGGGAGTTCTTGTACTGGCTGCATAGTGAGGACATTTTGACAAAGTGAGGACATTTTGTCTGGTCCTCACTACTTTAAAGGGCTTTTTCAGGGTTAGGACCTGGTTTTAGGGTTAGGCACTTTGATGGTTTAAGGTTAGGGTTAAGGGTTAGTGAATGCTTTATGTTCACGAGGGTCCTCACAGAGAGTCAAAAGCAAGACTGTGTGTGTTTATTTTGATCCCTTCAGTTGTTCGGAGGAACGTTAAAACAAATGTTTTCAGACTGTAGTGTTAGCAGCGAGGCTAACAGCTGGGACAGTCACGGGAGCAGGTGACGTCGAGGCAGCGTGTCAAACACACGCACACGCCGCACACGCACACATACATGCACGCACGCACGCACGCACACACACACACACACACACACACACACACTGGGGCTCAGTGAGGAGTCTTCATAAATAATCTTGCAGCAATCTGCTTCTCCCTTCACTCTCTTATTAATTACTTTTATGGCCAAAATCAAACATCTGTCATGTTAGAATATACAAATTAATTATGCAGCTTCTTCCCATCATTGTTCAGATAAAACTGTTGCTCTTAAAGGAAAAAAACCTTTTATTTTTAGTGAAGATCTGAGACTTTTCCTCAGCAGGATTAAAAGATAATTTATTGTCTGACAGATTTAAAGAGATTACCTGCAGCTCAGCTCATTATCATCATTATTATGTTTTTAACCTTTATTTATGCTGATAAAGTCAACTGGCTTTTCCTGCGCTTGTTCACAAACAATTATGATGATATCTTTAAGTCATGTAGTGACTCACGTGATCACAAACATCTCTGGAATTAAAATGTACCGTCTGGAGGAAGTTAAAAAAACAAACAAAACATTACTACAGGAAGTAGATCTACTATGTGATGGAAGAAAAACAAACATCAGAAGGATAAAAGAGAAAGATTGATTACAAATTATAAGATCATTCAAATCAATAGAAGGTTGGAAAGTTCTTTATTGTTCTTGATTTTCTTTCATCTTTTCTCAATTTTCTTGTCTTTTATTGATTTTTCTTCTCGTTTTTCTTTACTGTCTTGATTTTCTTCTCATTTTTCTTCTCATTTTTCTTTTCGTTTTTCTTCTCGTTTTTCTTCTCATTTTTCTTCTCATTTTTCATCTCGTTTTTCTTTACTGTCTTGATTTTCATCTCGTTTTTCTTCTCATTTTTCTTTACTGTCTTGATTTTCTTCTCATTTTTCATCTCGTTTTTCTTCTCATTTTTCATCTCATTTTTCTTCTCGTTTTTCTTTACTGTCTTGATTTTCTTCTCGTTTTTCTTCTTTTTTTTCAATTCTCTTTACTGCTTTGCATCAGGGCCATTTGTTGTTACCAGTGCTGGACATGCAGCTGCTGAGTGGAACAGCCAATAGGAGGCGCTCTGTCTTCTTGTCATGTGACATATTCAACCACATCTTTAAAGAACTTTTCTAGTTACTTGTGTTTCACTTGTGTTTCTAGTCAGCAAGCAAATCATGATTATTGTTTCAATTAATCGATCAGTTGTTTGGTCCATAAAATGACAGAAAATATTGATCAGTTTTTTGTCAAACCTGGAAATGATGATGTTCTTAAATGTCTTGTTTTATCCACAAACATTTAAGAAGCTGAGCGGTCAGTTTTTTAATGATAAATAACCAATCGTCTGTAGAAGATCCATGAGTGCTAGGTAGAAAGCAGTAAAGAGAATGTATGAAAGTGAAATAATAATAAATGTGATGACAGACTGACAGTTCAATTCAGTTTTATTTAGCACCAAATCACAACATACATTATCTGAAGGCTCTGTACGTAGTAAGGCTAAAACCTTTACCAGCTGTCAGTCAACAGATTCGTGCTACGTTCAAACCTGTAGACTGAGATGATGATGATGATGATGATGATGAAGGTCCACGGTCTCACTGACAGAAGACATCTGTCTCCTCCTCCTCCTGCTCGGCTCTGGGGCGTCCTGGGATTCTGCCTGCTCGTGGGTCAGGACCCCAGAGTGAAGGCACCATTTGGTAGCAGTTACAGAGCAGCAGGAGGCCAACGCTGCCCCCCTCCTCTCAGTCAAGGTAACAACGCCGGCAGATCCTGCCTGGTTGGTTGTTTGGCACAGGCGGGAACTTCCCATCATGCCACTGTGGTGAAGGACCTGGTAACCTTGAGACAGTCAGGCTCCGCCCCCTTGCTGCGCGGCAGACTGAAGAACATGTTGTTCAGTGAGCGGAAATTTCTTCAGTCAGGACGACTGATGTTTACTGGGTTTGATCTCTTTATCACTTTGTTTTGGCTTCTCCCTCACCAGGGGGCGCCACAGTGGATGATTTCTGACACAACCCTCCCATTTATCCAGGCTGGGGACACAGAGGACACTATATGTGTCCACTTAACAATGAGCAGTAGGGATGAGGTTTCCTTTAGAAGCACCAACCTTCCGGTTCCCAGTCCAGTTCCCTTCTGCTCAGCTACTGTCTGCCCAACTCTAATAAAATAAATATTACATAAATGATTGTGTTCGTTAATAAAATAGTTTTTGTCCATCTCTTTTCACTAGATGGCAGCAGCGAGTATTTAGTCCGTTTCCTTCCAGGATGTCGTGAGATGTTTTTGAAATGGTTGCGACCAAAAATGGCTGACTTTGTGGCAACTTTTTCAAAAAACTGCACTGCATTTTAGTGATTAGATTTATTTTTCTAGGGAATTGCTTTCTAAAACTAAATCAGAATGAAATACAGCTGCAACTATTAATCAATTACTAAATCAATCATTCACTATTTTGATAATCTATTAATTAGTTTAAGTGTTTTTTTTGTTTTAATAATTAAAAAGTTTCTGTGATTTTTCAGCTTCTTAAATGTGATTTTTTTCTGGTTTCTTTGCTCTAAATAACAAATAAATCATTAAAACTGAATCATTTTAATTTGTGGACAAAACAAGACATTTGATCGTCATCATCAGTTCCAGGTTTGACAAACAACTGATCGACATTTTATGTTTATTTTTATTTTATGTCACTTATCTTCATCATCTTCTTCTTCTTGTGTTTGGAATTTGTTTAGTTTTTTCACGTGATCTTTTTCTCTTCTTAAACTCGACTGAAACTGAAACTTTGTGTCAAAAGCCAATCAGTGAGCGAGGTGAAGGAGGGCGGGACAGGAAGTGAGTAAAGTTTTACTTTCATGCTAACTCATGAAAATTTTGATCTAGTGTTAGTTGCACTTTATTTTGAAAGGAAACTTAGTAAAGTAAGTCCTCAGAGCTTACTTTATTATGAGCGCAGTTAGCTTTAGCTTTAGCCGCAGGAGAATCGTCACAGGTCGATGGTGATGACCAGTCATATGTGTGTCCCTGCTGTTGCTATGGAAACCTCTGCACAAACGTGTCACCAAAATAAAAGGCCAAACTTCAGCAATGCAAAAAAGAAGCAGAATTTATGAGAGTGGAGCGTGTCAGCCGCGAATATTATGACAAACAACACATGCTCCATTACGCCAGCTGGTGTAATGATGTGGTAATGCTGGACTCATTAACTTCTGCACACAGTTTACGGCGGCCATTTTATGACTGAATTAATTGATTCTCACATGCATTAAAACAAAAATAGCTGGAATGAGAATGAATGCAGTGTCATCTGCCATAAACACTGTGAGCTCAGGCCACGCACACGTTACCCACATGCATGACTGCTCATACATGTATAAACAGCACATACAAACACCAACATCTATTAATTAGTCTGATGTTTATTCATCCACATGTGACTTTTACAGATTAATATGTGGGTTATGTTTTCTCCTCTGCAGGAATTTAATAGTCGTCAGTGACACTTTAACTCTTGGTTTGTTGTTAAACTTCGTTTGCTGATTAAATCTTTATTCATTATTGGTTCAAACGAGCCGTTAAATGAGCAGATTAATTTTTTTGTCTCACTTGTAATCACAGAGCATTTAGACGCCGCAGACCGTGTTCGCTGTCTTAATCACTTTTCAACTATTTTTTATCCACAAACATGACTATTATTTTTTCCCTTTGTTTATTCACTTTCCAGAAATGAAAGGTCCAGACAGTGTGAAAAGTTACTTTTGTTTTACAGATAAAAGGTAAAATAATTATTTTCAGTCAGCTGATTGTATGAATTGTTATTTTTCATTTTTACAGAATGAACCTTTTATATTATTATCAGGAGCAGGGTCAGCTCTACAGAGGCGGCCATTTTTGGTGAAACATTGTTTGAGTTTTGCTGTAAAATAGAATGTTGTTAAACAAGAAACCAGAAGTGTAGCATGTAGCACGTTCACGTAGCACGTTCATGTAGCACGTTCACGTAGCATGTTCATGTAACTTGTTCATGTAGCACGTTCATGTAGCACGTTCATGTAGCATGTTCATGTAGCATGTTCACGTAGCATGTTCACGTAGCACATGCATGTAGCATGTTCACGTAGCATGTTCATGTAACTTGTTCATGTAGCACGTTCATGTAGCACGTTCATGTAGCACGTTCATGTAGCATGTTCACGTAGCATGTTCACATAGCATGTTCATGTACCTTGTTCACGTAGCATGTTCATGTAGCACGTTCATGTAGCATGTTCATGTAACTTGTTCATGTAGCACGTTCATGTAGCACGTTCATGTAGCATGTTCACGTAGCATGTTCATGTAGCATGTTCACGTAGCATGTTCACATAGCATGTTCATGTAGCTTGTTCACGTAGCATGTTCATGTAGCACGTTCATGTAGCATGTTCATGTAACTTGTTCATGTAGCACGTTCATGTAGCACGTTCATGTAGCATGTTCACGTAGCATGTTCACATAGCATGTTCATGTAGCTTGTTCACATAGCATGTTCATGTAGCACGTTCATGTAGCATGTTCACGTAGCATGTTCACATAGCATGTTCATGTAGCTTGTTCACGTAGCATGTTCATGTAGCACGTTCATGTAGCATGTTCATGTAACTTGTTCATGTAGCACGTTCATGTAGCACGTTCATGTAGCATGTTCACGTAGCACGTTCATGTAGCATGTTCATGTAGCATGTTCATGTAACTTGTTCATGTAGCACGTTCATGTAGCATGTTCACGTAGCATGTTCACGTAGCACATTCATGTAGCATGTTCACGTAGCATGTTCATGTAACTTGTTCATGTAGCATGTTCATGTAACTTGTTCATGTAGTACGTTCATGTAGCACGTTCATGTAGCATGTTCACGTAGCATGTTCACATAGCATGTTCATGTAGCACGTTCACGTAGCATGTTCACGTAGCATCAGAATAATCTTGGAGACATTATGTGAAGGTTGAAGTTACATTGTGTTGCTTCAATAATCTGCATTGTCGGATTATTATTTATTAATCTAACAATTATTACAGTTTTTATCTCAACAGCCATGATTGTGGTTCAGTCTTCATTGATCTGATTCTAAGATCACAGGGTCAAAGGTCACACTGACCTGCTGGTTTACAAAGTCTCATGATTGTGATTTTGTTTATGTTAATCTCTAAATCCATAAAACTGGGCTTCACTGTATTCATGTTGTACATTAATTAAAGAGCGATTTCTCTTTTTTTTTTTTCCTTGGGGGGAAGGGGGGGTGGATAATGTGAGCGAGGTCACAGAGGTCAAGCTGCAGTGTCTCATCCTGCTACATAAGCTCATATTTTCATCTTGTTGGATTATGTTTTTTTCTTGGAAACAGACGTTTATGGACAGATGATATTCTGACATTTAAATCAACAAACACATGTCACGGGGGGAGGAGGGGGAGTGGCCTGCAGCCAAGTGCAGAGCACTAATGAGCTAATGATGCTAAAGTCAGAGATTCAAATGCAAAGAACTAACGATTATTTTCATCATCAGTTAATCTATTTTCTTCATTAATCGATGAGTGGTTTGGTTTTTCAAATCTGGAAATGATGACGTTCTCAAATGTCTTGTTTTGTCCACAAACTAAAATGATCCAGTTTAAATAATTTTTTTGTTATTTGGAGCAAAGAAAACTGAAAATATTCACATTTAAGAAGCTGAAAAATCACAGAAACTGGTTTTAATTGTTTAAAAAAAAACATTCAAACTGATTAATCGATTATCACAATAGTTTCGCAAATGTCCTTATTTTTCCCAAGTGTCCCAACTTTTAGGACATGTCCACACTTTCCTAAAATGTCCCCACTTTTACTAAATGGCTCAACTTTTACAACATGTCCACACTTTCCTAAAATGTCCCCACTTTTACTAAATGGCTCAACTTTTAGGACATGTCCACACTTTCCTAAAATGTCCCCACTTTTACTAAATGGCTCAACTTTTACAACATGTCCCTACTTTCCTAAAATGTCCCCACTTTTACTAAATGGCTCAACTTTTACAACATGTCCACACTTTCCTAAAATGGCTTCAATTTCACAACATTTCCTCACTTTCACTCAATGTCCTCAGTGAATTCAGTGATATAGATGCAGTGAATAATAATGACGGATCTTTAAATATAGTGTTGTTTTTTAAAATGTTTGCATTAAGGTGAAAGTCTAATTGTTTTAAAATCGTGATCGAGTCACGAGGGACGTAAAGATTCACTTCACTAGTGTCCAGTGTCTTTACTGTATGAGACAGAGACGCAGAGGAGAATCTGTAACGACGTAAACATCAATCTGTCTGAACTGCTGCTTAAACGACTGTGTAACTTTTACAGCTCTGTTAAAGAAAGATGTATAATTTCTGCATTAAAAAGGAAGAGAAGCTGAGGCAGTAAAATAAAAAAGAAGGAAAAGAAACAGTGACTGCAGTCTTTTTTATGTCCAGTGAAGAAGTCGTGCCCCGAGAGTCACTGTGTAAAAATAATAAAAACAAATAAAAATCTCCGCTTCAGACACGAACATGAAGAGATTCCCTGGAATTTGAAGAGATTCAGAAAATGGCAGCGAACAACAACAGATTGAGAGCCATTAAAAGTAGAATAAAGGCTTTATAACCCACTGACATTCCCCACATAATGGAAGTCTTTTACTACGCCTCCATTTATGGACCTCCACCTGCTGTAAATTACATCATCACCACGGTTACGGCCTTAACTACTTTTTATGAAAGCGTTTTTCTGGACCGGCCGTTCGAACGTAGCCTGGAACAAAATTCTCTCTGCCGCCATGTTTAATGTCAGACTTTTTATTATCTTGTGAGCATATGTTGATGAAGCTCGCTGCTGGGCACAGTCGTCATCATCGCCATCATCATCCTCATCATCCTCATCATCCTCATCATCCTCAGCTCTGTGTGTTTTCATATTTCAACTCTCTTAATCAGCACATGCACTAAACTGTCGCTGACCTTTGTCAAGGTTTTTTGGTGAGAAAAGATGGGAAGTGGCAGCGACTGTGGTCGCCCGCGGCAACCGTCTGTGAATATGCAAAGCTGCTCTGAGAACAGTAAATAGTTTGGAGACATTTTCCCTCGCAGCCAGACACACACACACACACATGCTGGTTTTACATGCTTTATGAGGACACACATAGACATAATGCATTCCCTAACCCTTAACCCTAACCCTGACCCTGACCCTGACCCTGACCCTAACCTTAACCTAACCCTAACCTCAGCCTAACTTTAAAACATGTCTTCACCTTAAAATGGAGTCATTTACGTTATGGGGACTTGATTTTTGTCCCCATAAGGAAGACAAGTCCCCATAATGTGAGTGTGGAGACACATTTAGGTCCCCACAACATGAGGAAGACCAACTCCCTAGCTGTCCCTAGGGTCAGGGACAGGGACAGCAGGGACAGGGACAGCAGGGACAGGAACAGGGACAGGGACAGCAGGGACAGGATCAGGGACAGCAGGGACAGGGACAGGATCAGGGACAGCAGAGTCAGGGACAGGATCAGGGACAGGAACAGGGTCGGGGTCATGAGGTTTGACAGTTTTTGTGTGGGGGGGCTCCACGTGCACTGTCCTCTCAGGAAGGACATCACATTAAATATGTGCATCACAGATTGGCTGTGGCGACCCCTACAGGAGGAAGCTGAAAGATCACAGTTAAACAAAGTCGGGCTGCAGCGATGAATCAAATATTACATTTATTTAGAGAGACTCAGTTAAACCTTGAGTGGGTTCAGAGGAAGACTCTGGATGAAGGAGGTGTGGGCGGGGCTTAGACTGGTGCGTCCGTCCCCCAGTGGTGGACACGGACATATTTCCCACAGCTCCGTGTCACGGTGGGATCATGGCACATGATTACAGGAGGATCAGCGTGATCTTCTGTCACTGATTTCACTGACATCTGTCGCTGAGGTGACACAAGCTGTGACCAGGGACGACCCCCCCCCCCCCCCCCCCCCCCCCCCACACACACAGAGTCTTCACTGATGAAGACGACGATGAAGACGACCGCTACAGCGTCTTCAGTGTGTAAACGAATGGAGAAAGTCATTTACTGTTACACCCGATATTTTCATTTGGTAAATGAATGACGATTAAATGGATTACATTTAATTTAAAACAGACTAATAATCCTGGCTGAGCTTTTATAATCAAACACTTAATGAATTAAAGGTTGTTTATAAATGATGACAGGCTTAAAAATGTCATTTTTTTATGGATTTAAGGCAGAATCAAACGATTAAAAGCGATATCTCTAAAATTACTGTCACTTCAATTGATTCCTTTTTGTAAATGTGGAACTTTGAGGCACATTTTAGAGTTTACAAAGTCTACTTTTATGTATTCAGGTCTAATTTGATTTGATTATGTACTGCACACACAACACACAGCGTCCACACACTGTAGGTCATTCAGTGACAAATGATCCTTTTTCATAATCTTGATAATTGCACTTTAAAAAGAAATCAAAAGTTTACAATGTACTTAAATAAACAGACCATGATGAAAAAAGTACAAGTGAAATAAAAAGACTTTCTAATTTCATACAATCAATCAATCATTAAAATAATTTTCTGTGATTCTTCAGCTTCTTAAATGTGAATATTTTCCAGTTTCTTTGCTCCAAATAACAAAGAAATCATTTAAACTGAATCATTTTGGTTTGTGGACAAAACAAGACATTTGAGAACGTCATCATTTCCAGGTTTCACAAACACTGATCAATATTTTTCAACATGTTTTAACATTTTATGGACAAAATAAGTATTTGATTCATTAAGAAAAGACTGAAAATAATCTTCCGTTAGATTAAATACCAGATTAAATGGTTTCAGTTAGATTTCTGACAGATTAATTTCAGGATGTTAAAGTTACAGAAAGAAAATTTTTTACTCTCTCTGTAATTTTGAACAACTTGAATGAAACCAGACATTTTTATATTAAAGTTACATTAAAAAACAGATCATGTGATTATTTTTGAAAGAGTCAATTCTCATTTGAATGATCTGATGATCCAGTGAGGGAAATACATTCATACATTCATACATTCATAGATTCCTACATTCACAGAGACTCAGACCTGATGTTTAAAGTTTAGCAGCAGCTAATTATATTAAAATAATTTTTCTTTATGGAGGATGAATAAATAAAGGAAAGTTTTTTTTTGTGATTTAACATCAAAACACTATGACTTTTTAACGAAACTGAATGAGAAATTAACTCAGATGGACAATCAGTCTACAAATGTTCAAGTGTCCCTGAACGCCACACACACACACACGTTTGTGCTTCTATCATAGTGAGGACCCTCATAGACATAATACATTCTCTAGCCCCTTACCCTAACCTTAACCATCACAACTAGATGCCTAACCCTAACTCTTACCCTAACACTAACCCTTACCCTAACCTTAACCTAAACCCAATTCTAACCCTAACCCTAAAACCAGGTCTTAACCCTGAAAAAGCCCTTTAAAGAAGTGAGGACCAGACAAAATGTCCTCACTTTGTCCAAATGTCCTCTCTTTGTCCAAATGTCCTCTCTTTGTCCAAATGTCCTCTCTTTGTCCAAATGTCCTCTCTTTGTCCAAATGTCCTCTCTTTGTCCAAATGTCCTCTCTTTGTCCAAATGTCCTCTCTTTGTCCAAATGTCCTCTCTTTGTCCAAATGTCCTCTCTTTGTCCAAATGTCCTCTCTTTGTCCAAATGTCCTCTCTTTGTCCAAATGTCCTCTCTTTGTCCAAATGTCCTCTCTTTGTCCAAATGTCCTCTCTTTGTCCAAATGTCCTCTCTTTGTCCAAATGTCCTCTCTTTGTCCAAATGTCCTCTCTTTGTCCAAATGTCCTCTCTTTGTCCAAATGTCCTCTCTTTGTCCAAATGTCCTCTCTTTGTCCAAATGTCCTCTCTTTGTCCAAATGTCCTCTCTTTGTCCAAATGTCCTCTCTTTGTCCAAATGTCCTCTCTTTGTCCAAATGTCCTCTCTTTGTCCAAATGTCCTCTCTTTGTCCAAATGTCCTCTCTTTGTCCAAATGTCCTCTCTTTGTCCAAATGTCCTCTCTTTGTCCAAATGTCCTCTCTTTGTCCAAATGTCCTCTCTTTGTCCAAATGTCCTCTCTTTGTCCAAATGTCCTCACGCCCTTAGCTTTTTAAGTTTTTTTGCTTCTCACAAAGACACCCATACAAGAACACTTAGCTCACACATAATCCACTGATTGAGCTTTCAGCTAAAATCAGTTCAGGATTATTAATCCCAGGCTGAGTAATTGCACGGTTCATAACAATGAGGTTTGGATTAAAGAATTCATTATGTGTTGTTTAAAGCAGAGCACAGCTTGTCTACACTCACCTTTAAATCGAAGAGATAAAACTCTTTTCCTCAATATGGAGGTTTGTCATGTGACTGTCAGGAACAGATTAATCCCTCCTTCATCTCATCTCCAGGACACATTCTTCAACATATGGATTAGATTGTCGGAGATGATGGAGACGCAGAGTCATGTGACCCTGCTGTTTTCATATGACTTCTATCTTTGATTAAATGTCGCGTATGCTGCAAGAAAGAGAAGAAACATTGGTTTGTTCCAAGAAAAGGAATAAGTCAACTGTCCTTTTATGAAGTCATGTGGCTGATACACAGAGTTGCCACAGTCATGGAATTCCCGGTTTTCCAGGCCTGGAAATGGTTTTGGGATTTAGTTTTTTTAATTCCAGATGAAGTGATCTGAATACTACGGAGAATTCTACTGTTTATTCAGTCGATTCACTGAGTAATCAGATAACAATTATTATTATTTTTAAATTAAAGCACAGCAGAAAAGAAGATGTGTCTCTCAAATTAAATTAAAATTAATTAATTGCATTTAAATAAAAATCTGAAAACACTAAAACAGACTGAAGGCATAACCTGAATCAGAATAAATAAAAAGTAACCATAGTTTTTAGGTCTGTGAAGATTCTCATTCATCCAGGTCATAGTATAGTAGTATAATAGTATCCATAGTATCCAAAGTGTTTTTTTCACTACACTTTGCATAGTTTTTAGGTTGAACACCTCACATAGAAGAAGCTGAAGCACAGATGCTGTAATATTAACATTCACTAATTCTACTTTGCAGTGAAGAAACTGGATTTTCCTTAAGTTTCAGCTTGAAATGATCCCAAGTGCCTTCATCACTGTTTTGTTCTGCTCCATTCTCTGTTCTCTGTTCTGCTGGTCATTAATTATGATTTATACTTTATTATTGTTACATTTGTCCCCAGTTTGTTTTACAGAATTTGGGAAAAAATAAATTTCCTTGAATGCACCTTGGACCTGGAACAACATTCAAAAATAGTCACTCACATCTGTCAGCAAAGAACGTGGTGACCGAGAAGTGAAAAGTTGAAAATGTTGAAGTTGTTATGTCTTTGATCTTAATGTGTTTTAAGATCAAAACACAGTCGTCACACGTTGGATTTTCTATGTTTGAATCACTCGAGTTAATCGAAGAATCGCGTCAGTGAACGTCACGTGACACACGCAGCACACGTGATGTTCACGTGCAAGTAAACTTAGTGAAGGTCAGACAGGATGTTGATCTGCAGAAATGTCAGTGTTTTTATAAATCTGTGTCTTTGAATGAGAAACAGAGTCGACTGTGGATGTTGAAGGAAAAAGGACTTTAAGAAAACAACAGGCTTCATCAGGCTAAAGAAACCATTTATAAGAGAAAGTGGATTAGATTGCTGTTATGAACACATGAATGTAGCCGTGTTTGTGCAGACAGGTCAGAACCTTCACTGCACCATCATGTTGTAATCCCTGATATTATGAAGCTGCAGTTGAGCTGTGAACCCCTGGAGGCCGATGTGTGTCACTGCAGCGTTCTGCAACCTTTTGATTTTTCACAACAACAGTAGTTTTGCTCCGAGGGCGACTACGGCTGAGTGGACCCGCAGAGCTGCAGCGTGAGCAGGCGAGGGCCCGAGGGGCCGAGGGCGGGGACATCGCCGCGATCCGCTACACTGCTCACGGCAGATGGACGAATCACGAGGCCGCGGCAACAGTGGCTGCTCCTCGCACATCATGTTGTTTCCAGTTCTCAGTGTCGGCACAAAGGCCTGGATCCTGAGCGGAAACAGCTTGACTCACTGGCTGTAATGAAATTGCCTGGATCCCAAGTGCGTCCTCTTTTCTGCTTCGCTGTATCGGAACAATCACGTTGGCACAATCGGCGGGAAAAAACCCGAGAGGACGTTAAAGATGCTTCTCTACTGGAGAAGACTGTAAAAGAGACGTGAGTCACAGGAACAGTGTTCATAAAAACTCATCAATATTCTTCCACCACACCGGGTGCCCCCTCCCCC
>JAFBJR010000932.1:61717-73552 GCA_016785285.1 Brachirus orientalis
TCCTACAACCCCCCCCATCCTCCCCCCCCCCCCCGGGCCCCCCCCCCCCCCCCCTCCCCCTCTTGCTCAGCATGAGTTAAAATGATCTGCCCTTTGGTTCAAAATCCAACAAAGCAGGTTTCACCTTCCATGAGATGAGAAGATTATGAGCTTTAGTTATGGGTCAGTGGCTCAGAGGTTTAATCTGTCATCCTCCAAACTGCACCATCATCATCATCATCATCATCATCATCATCACTTCACCGTGTGTGTGTGTGTGTGTGTGTGTGTGGTTCATGTTCTGTGGAGTGAAGACGATGAAATCAGTGACGCCGAGTCGTCGCGTGTGAGGTTAACGTCGACGTAACCTTCTGTGACGCGGAAGAAGAGGAAGAGGAAGACTGTGCTAATTATCCAAAAACATAAAGTCAGAGACAACACTGTTGTAAAAACAAGAGGTCGCAACAAAGCAAAGGTCGTTAAGAACGAGTATAAAGAGGTGAAACAGATTATTAATCTCATTCAGATTGACACACGGATTATTTATGTGATAAAGATGAAGCTTTAATACCAGTGAAAGGTAAAAAAAAAATAATTGAAAAGTTATTGGTAAAAAATTAAAAACTGGATATTTTTAGAGAACTAATTAAAATAAATGACATCCATTTAAAATGTAAAATTTACTTAAATTGTTTTAATCTGCCACAAATATAAAGATGAAATAATTATACTATTCTCTTTATTGTATGAATTGCTGTTTTTCATTATCACAGAGTGAGCCTTTTAACAATAATAATAATAATAATAATAATACATTTATTGCTTGCTTCACAAGGAGCAGCTCTGTCATTTCCTGATTTGTTCTGCATGTGTCGACTTCCTGTTTAAACAATTTACAGCAGGTTCAGGGACTTTAAATAAAGTGATGTTATATTATGTTCATAGTAGTTATTTTTTATAAAATACACATTTTGATTTTACATTTACTTTTTAATCTTAAACAAATAAAATACAGATATGTATTTTACATCTTGTTTTAGTAGTTATTCTTATAAAACAGATTTTTTTGTCATTTTATTAACTAATTACTTACAAGATAAATACAAGAGTTTCTTTTTTACTGTGCAGCTAAAAACAAAACAAAAGCACCACTTCCTTTCAACCTGGCTTTTTCAAAATAAGAGCCACCAACTTTGGTGTTTTGCTACTTCTTAAAACAATAAAACAATAAAAAATAGCTTTGAGTCTATGTCTGGTAAAATAAAATAAAATAAAATAAAATAGACTTTTTTAGTCCCTCTACAACTGTCGTTAGTGGTGACAGGAAGTCGTCAAACTTCACTCACATGCAGAACAAAGCAGGTAATGACGAGCAGGGTCACTTCTTTAGAGGTGGCCATTTTGGACCACCATGTTTTACAGTAGCTCACAATGGACAAACTATGCTAACGATGCTAACTGATGATACATAGCTTCAAAAATACACTTGGAAGAGAAGAGTGAGGAGAGAGAGTCGACAACACATTTTTACAAACTGTACCTTTAAATGTCTCACACACACACACACACACACACACACACACACACACACACACACACGTGTTTATCCTAAACATTAAATTATGTTTTTTATCATTTTTCAGAGAAATTCCATCAGTTCCTCTGAGATTAGATTTTACAGTGAACCTGATTTAATCCAATCAAAAAAACACACTGGGCTGAAATTACACACTGAACAGATTTAGGACTTTTTTTTTTTTTTTAAATGATGATCTTCCTGAAGGTCAATGAAGGTCAAGGTTTTCATACAGAATTCAATGTCAAACAAAGCAGAAGAGAAGAAACACTGCAGCTTCTTGTTTATGTCATAATGTGATCTTTATAGTCAATAATAATATGATCTGTTACAGACATGATGGGTAACGTGTGTGTGTGTGTGTGTGTGTGTGTGTGTGTGTGTGTGTGTGTGTGTGTGTGTGTGTGTGTGTGTGTGTGTGTGTGTGTGTGTGTGTGTGTGTGTGTGTGTGTGTGTGTGTGTGTGTGTGTGTGTGTGTGTGTGTGTGTGTGTGTGTGTGTGTGTGTGTGTGTGTGTGTGTGTGTGTGTGTGTGTGTGTGTGTGTGTGTGTGTGTGTGTGTGTGTGTGTGTGTGTGTGTGTGTGTGTGTGTGTGTGTGTGTGTGTGTGTGTGTGTGTGTGTGTGTGTGTGTGTGTGTGTGTGTGTGTGTGTGTGTGTGTGTGTGTGTGTGTGTGTGTGTGTGTGTGTGTGTGTGTGTGTGTGTGTGTGTGTGTGTGTGTGTGTGTGTGTGTGTGTGTGTGTGTGTGTGTGTGTGTGTGTGTGTGTGTGTGTGTGTGTGTGTGTGTGTGTGTGTGTGTGTGTGTGTGTGTGTGTGTGTGTGTGTGTGTGTGTGTGTGTGTGTGTGTGTGTGTGTGTGTGTGTGTGTGTGTGTGTGTGTGTGTGTGTGTGTGTGTGTGTGTGTGTGTGTGTGTGTGTGTGTGTGTGTGTGTGTGTGTGTGTGTGTGTGTGTGTGTGTGTGTGTGTGTGTGTGTGTGTGTGTGTGTGTGTGTGTGTGTGTGTGTGTGTGTGTGTGTGTGTGTGTGTGTGTGTGTGTGTGTGTGTGTGTGTGTGTGTGTGTGTGTGTGTGTGTGTGTGTGTGTGTGTGTGTGTGTGTGTGTGTGTGTGTGTGTGTGTGTGTGTGTAGCTGGTCTTCCTCATGTTGTGGGGACCTAAATGTGTCTCCACACTCACATTATGGGGACTTGTCTTCCTTATGGGGACAAAAATCAAGTCCCCATAACATAAATGACTCCATTTTAAGGTGAAGACATGTTTTAAAGTTAGGCTGAGGTTAGGGTTAGGTTAAGGTTAGAGGTCAGGGTTAGGGTTAGGACACTAGTAATTATGGTTAAGGTTAGAGTAAGTCTACAGGAAATGAATGGAAGTCAATGGAATGTCCTCTGAAGTCATGGAAACCAGACAGTGTGGGGTCATGATCGTTTGCTTTGGTCTGAACATTCTGATGTTTAGTTTTACATTTTGTAGCTTTAAAATAAGATATTAATCCAAAACTCCTTTTTATCAGTCATGAAGTCCAGGTGAAATGTTATATTCTCAAATTGTGGGTTGAATCTTTGTAACATTTGATCTAAACAACTGAATTATATCATAAATCTGAGTTTAAAGCTGCAAACGTGAAGAAGCTCGATGGAGAAGAAGCTGCTGAGATGGAAACATGTGTGTGTGTGTGTGTGTGTGGACGGAGGCGTCACTACTGTCTGACTAGAGTTTTTAATAATTTTAATAAAAGTAGCAGAGAGAAAATGAGAACCGCCCCGTCCTGATTGATGTGGGACAGGAGTGAAGGTCCAGACCTCAGAGGATCTTTGACTCTCTGAGGAGAGAGAGTGAGTCTTAAACTCTGGGGTCTGAGGCCTCGGTCGCTTCTCCGAGGCTGATTTATCGCCCGCTTCCCTTGACTGTGTCCACGTCTTCAGACATGTGGGCGTGATTTACACACTCACATTCATTTCACTTCCTGAACAAACATGCTGCAAAGTTTCATTAATATCTTCCAAAGGCTGAACAAAAATGATTCCAGTGCTGGAGTGAAGTTCTGCTGCACTTAGTGTGTAAATATTTCAGACAGGCCAAGGGTAAATTTACCCATCAGGCCATGCTCTCTCTCTGTCTCTGTGTGTGTGTGTGGGGGGGGGGGGGGGGGGTCACTGCGGCATCAGTCATTAAAACTTTAATTTTGAAACATCACACAGGAAGTGCAGTCAGGTCTGATTTTTTCTGTCCAGTTCTGGTCCAAACCAGACTGGACTTTTCCTAGTAACATCCTTCACATGCTGTAAAGGTTCTGTTGCCATGGTTACTGCTGGATTCTTCACATTCACCTTATATTTGCTTTATTTTCTCTCTTTAAGAGACAATGAGTCGTAAGAAACGTGACGTACTTTCCTCCTGAACAACATCTCGTGTTAAAGCTCATGTCGGGTTTTTGAGATGTGACATTTTTATTTCATATCTGTGTCAACTGAAGGTTAAAGGTCAGAGTTTATGGATAATGCAGGTTTGAAATAACTACACGGCATCAAAGTTCTGAACAAGGAAAAAGAAGTGAAATATACTGTATATAAAGGGGAATAAAAGTAGGAAAAGATTTTTGGAATATTACATTTTACTAAAAATGTTGGAGATGTTTATGTAACATTACAATATGTTTAATTATGAGCAGGCTTATACTGTGACATATACTGTATATAAAGGGGAATAAAAGTAGGAAAATACAGGTAATAAAACAGAAAGACTAAACAAACTGATTTTACTTGGCTCACTTTGTGTTTGAATAAAACAAAACATTAAATACTATTTAAATGTTTACAGTCACCTCCAAAAGTAAAAACCACTCAAATTATTTATTGATTTATTTTGCTTTGTTTTGTAAAATTTTGAATTTAAGCACAGAGGCTAATTGATTAATCACTTACTAAAATAACTGATAATTGATCAATTTTAATCTGTTTTTTTAGAGATTTTTCAGCTTCTTAAATGTGAATATGTTCTGTTTTTTTGCTCCAAATAACATAACGATTGTATTAAAACTGAATCATTTTGGTTTGTGGACAAAAACAAGACATTTGAGAACATCATCATTTCCAGGTTTGACAAAAAAATTGATATTTCCTGACATTTTATGGACCAAATAATTGTGGAGAAAAGAATGGACAGATAAATGGTTGATGAAAAAATAGAGATTATGTTACGACTTTAAATCCTGTCACTTTGATAACAGTCACATTAGTTTAGATTGGAAATATTCTCTGTGTTTTCCTTCATGTTCTTCTTGTGAGGCCTTCTGGGAAAAACCCTGGTCCTCCTCTGTCTTTAAAATTCTTCCAGCAGGTCGTGAATGTGAATAATGCCTTAAACCCGCAGCGTAACGATGGCCTCGAACCAAGATGGAGCCTCCACTTGACAAAAGCTGTTTCTGCTCAGCTTGTTAAATCTGTCTCAGCGTCTGACTCTGGCTCCAACAATACATCACATTAGCATGGTGGGGATTTTAATTAAGGCTAAAAACCAAAGGCATTTGCTGCTGCTGCTGCTGCTGCTGCTGCTGCTGCTGCTGCCTTTGACAGCACAGATATGAGAAGTGAAGTCTGTGTCCATATGAAGCAGCTCAGCTCGGCCTTGACTTCAGCTCAGGCAGAAGTGGGCGTGTGACTGGTGCGGCGCTCGGCAGCATCATTAACATTCCTTTGTGCTGCACAGAAGGCTCCTTTAATTAAATCAGCAGCAGCAGCATCATCATCGGCAGCAGCAGCGGCAGTGGCAGCGGCGGCCGCGAGGCGTCGACTTGTCAGTGCGTTGAGCCCGAGGTGGCGTCACTGTCTCGCGCTCGTGGGCCAAACGTCCACATTAGGCTCCAGGAGGAAACAGCTCCTCCTCATCACAACAGATCTGAGCGCGGCGGCGTTTTTACAGCCTGATCGCTTGTGAGGGAAGACAACGGCGGTTTATTCACGGCCTCCAGAGACGCAGCTGTGTCTCCGTCTCTGATCTGCAACCACAACACAGGCCTTTTAATGTGCACTGATTTATTTCACTGTGGAAATGAAGCGTGTTATTTTAAACAGTTACTTAAAAAAACTGTTGATATAGTAAAATTATAACAACATACATGATGTCAAGGCTGAAACCTTTACAATATTACAGAGAAGAAAAAAGCCAACAGTTCACATAATGAACAAACACTAGGGGGCAGTGGAGAGAAACAGAACCAGACTCAATGTTCAGCATCTGCATCGACCGGTTGTGGTGAAAGGACTGGACAGGCTTCGGACCGGACAGACAGACCGAACAGGCTTCGGACCGGACAGGCTTCGGACCGGACAGGCTTCAGACTGGACAGGCTTCAGACCGGACAGACAGACCGGACAGACTTCAGACCGGAGAGACAGACCGGACAGACTTCAGACTGGACAGACTTCAGACCGGACAGACTTCGGACCGGACAGACTTCGGACCGGACAGACTTCAGACCGGACAGGCTTCGGACCGGACAGACTTCAGACCGGAGAGACAGACCGGACCGGACAGACTTCAGACCGGACAGGCTTCGGACCGGACAGACTTCGGACCGGACAGACTTCAGACCGGACAGGCTTCGGACCGGACAGACTTCAGACCGGAGAGACAGACTGGACAGACTTCAGACCGGACAGACTTCGGACCGGACAGACTTCAGACCGGAGAGACAGACTGGACAGACTTCAGACCGGACAGGCTTCGGACCGGACAGACTTCAGACCGGAGAGACAGACTGGACAGACTTCAGACCGGACAGACTTCGGACCGGACAGACTTCGGACCGGACAGACTTCAGACCAGAGCGACAGACCGGACAGGCTTCAGACTGGACAGACTTCAGACCGGACAGACTTCGGACCGGACAGACTTCAGACCGGAGAGACAGACCGGACAGATTTCAGACTGGACAGACTTCAGACCGGACAGACTTCGGACCGGACAGACTTCGGACCGGACAGACTTCAGACCGGACAGGCTTCGGACCGGACAGACTTCAGACCGGAGAGACAGACTGGACAGACTTCAGACCGGACAGACTTCGGACCGGACAGACTTCGGACCGGACAGACTTCAGACCGGACAGGCTTAAGACCGGACAGACTTCAGACCGGAGAGACAGACCGGACAGACTTCAGACTGGACAGACTTCAGACTGGACAGACTTCAGACCGGACAGACTTCGGACCGGACAGACTTCGGACCGGACAGACTTCAGACCGGACAGGCTTCGGACCGGACAGACTTCGGACCGGACAGACTTCAGACCGGACAGGCTTCGGACCGGAGAGACAGACCGGACAGGCTTCAGACTGGACAGGCTTCAGACCGGACAGGCTTAAGACCGGACAGGCTTCAGACCGGACAGACTTCGGACCGGACAGACTTCGGACCGGACAGACTTCAGACCGGACAGGCTTCGGACCGGACAGACTTCGGACCGGACAGACTTCAGACCGGACAGGCTTCGGACCGGAGAGACTTCAGACCGGAGAGACAGACCGGACAGACTTCAGACCGGACAGGCTTAAGACCGGACAGGCTTCAGACCGGACAGACTTCAGACCGGAGAGACAGACCGGACAGACTTCAGACCGGACAGGCTTAAGACCGGACAGGCTTCAGACCGGACAGGCTTAAGACCGGACAGGCTTCAGACCGGACAGGCTTCAGACCGGACAGGCTTAAGACCGGACAGGCTTCAGACCGGACAGACTTCAGACCGGAGAGACAGACCGGACAGGCTTCAGACCGGACAGGCTTCAGACCGGACAGGCTTAAGACTGGACAGACAGACCGGACAGGCTTCAGACCGGACAGGCTTCAGACCGGACAGGCTTCAGACCGGACAGACTTCAGACTGGACAGGTCTGTTTGTAAAAGTAAAATATTCACTTTTAAAAAAGCTGAAACATCACAGAAACTGGTCTGAATTATTTAAAAAACACTCAAAGTGATGAATTGATTAATCGGATAATTGTTGCAGTCTGACTCAGAAGTGCCAGATTGGGACCAAAATCTGGCTAATTATCCTCTAGTGTCACTAGTGACTTTAGTGAGTCACCTGACAAGTTAGTTTTGTGGTGGACAGACAGACAGACAGACAGACAGACTCCACCTTTAACTTGTTGGTTTCGTGTAAAGACCAGCAGCTTCTGTCTCTTCTGCATCTCCTCGTCTCTGACTGGTGTGCACACGCCTGCACACGCCTGCACACGCCTGCACACATGCTGCTGCATCTGTGTGGATCTTGTGTGGGTCATGTGACTGTGACAGCGTGGCGTGAGCGGGGACGGGTTCCCCAGCGTCCCAGGTGCTGAGTGTGTGTTCAGTGAAGGGTGAGGACCATCTGCTGCGGCCGGGTGAAATCAGTGCAACATGCAGGTGCTGAGGCGTTTACCTCGACACGCAAGGTCCAAAAAAAAACCCTCAACAACAACAACAGACGTGTGTGTGTGTGTGTGGGGGGGGGGGTGCTGAGGTCACGACCCGCAGAGAGCAGAGTGTTTGGCCTCGAATATTCAGACCTCATGATCGACTACAGCATGAATAATGTAGATGTGTCACAGTGTGTACAGTGACCAGGAAAAAGAGCTGAACTTGGTCTATAAGGAGGACAAAGTGGACATTTGTCCTTTAACTTACAAGGACATGTAGCTGCACTTTATAAACAAGGATTATATCCATTTTATTTAGCACATGTTTAGCAGGTAAATGAGAACCAGTCCTTGTATTTTAGGGCTTTTTCATTGTTCAGTTGGAGACGCTGTTGACGAGTGTCGTGGTTAAAATAAACTGATCAGTAATTAGTTCTAACTTCTCTTTAGCCGTTTAACTGCTGCTTTAAGTCATTACACTGTGGCCCGACAGAGGGCGCTCTAAGCGTCTCATCAGGGACACAAACTAAAGTGTCAAACCAACATGTGAAACATGTGTCTTCACTCACCTGTTAGCTGTTGTCGCCACCTGTGGTGAGGAGGAGGAATCACAGGCGAGCAGTGATCATTTTGTTTGTCCACACAGTTTTTAATTGTTCACTTCTGACCAACAGAAAACTCCTCCTTTTTAGTATTGTTTCTGAAAACTGGTCTCTCTGGGACTGTGGACACAAGGACTTCTCTGGACACTTGGACCTCTGTAGACACGTGGACTTCTGCAAACGCACAGAATACTGTGGACATGTGGACACATGGACAGGCTTGTGAACCTTTGTGGACATGCCGGTCTGTGCATACTGGTAGACCTCTGTGTTGTGGACATGTGGACCTCTGTGGACACACTGGACACATGACCCAGGTCTGAGTCATGTTCGGTCGTTTTATTTGGATTAAACTTCCTGTTCTTTGTTTTTTTTTCCGTCATCATTTTCCACATTAACACAAATTAAACCTAAACCTTAAAACATGGATGGAGGTCATTCATTCATTCATTCATTCATTCATTCATTCATTCATTCATTCATTCATCAGACTGGAAGCTGCTCCATCAGTATATCTATAACACATGTTCATAACATAAACCAATTAATGTTGGCTGCATTATTTATGAAGAGGACGTTGACTGAGCTCAGTCTGAACATTATTCTTCCTGATGAATCACTGTACAGATGTTTGCATAATCTAAAAAAATACGCTGTCATGGTAATCCAGCATGCAGGATGAAATTAAACAGATAAACTGTTTATTAAAGAACCATATCTGAGAGATAATCCTGACATGTACTCACAGAAATCCAGGTGTACGAGCCGGTAAGCTGGAGGATTAGCAGAAAAGGTTATTGTAATTTTTTAAATAACACACAACAAAAGCAGATTTGATTATTAAAAGACTGAAGGATCATAATCTGTGAGCAGGAGACGACAATAACAATTATTATTATTGTTGTTTATCACCAACTCTGAGCAGATGAAACTATATCTGATCATGTAGCAAGAGGACACACACACACACACACACACACACGTGTCCTAACCCTAACCCTGACCTCTAACCTTAACCTAACCCTAACCTCAGCCTAACTTTAAAACATGTCTTCACCTTAAAATGGAGTCATTTACGTTATGGGGACTTGATTTTTGTCCCCATAAGGAAGACAAGTCCCCATAATGTGAGTGTGGAGACACATTTAGGTCCCCACAACATGAGGAAGACCAGCTACACACACACTTGTTTTTATATCTTAGTCAGTGACATTCATAGACATAATTTTTCCCTAACCTTAACCTAAACCTAATTCTGACCCTAATCCTAAAACCAGGTCTTAAGCCTAAAAAAGTCCTTGACATTTGTGTGGATCAGACAAATGTCCTCACAAATATAGGTGTGAACTTTTTTTTGACCTCACAAACATATAAAAACAACTACACACACACACATGTTTTTTTTCCAGTCAGTGTGAAAAATGATAATCTGGATTTGAACTGGTTTAATCTGGATTTCATGTTCCATCACTGCGTCTAACAGTGTGTTGGACATAAAAGACAAACTTTAATAATCGATGTTCAACCTTCAAAAGCTAAAAAAGGTTTTTTATTTCCTGCTGTTAAAAAGTGTCACATTTAATCCTGTTTATTCTTTATTCTTGGTTTGTCTCTGAACCTGCAAAGATTCTGTTGTTTCTGCTTCTTCTCTTGTTACTCTTGCTCTTTCTGTTTGTGTTGTTGTTGTTGTTGTTTGTGTCTCCCTCAGCAGAAGTCTGTGACAGCAGCCTCCTCGTCTCTGAAGTTTACTCTCAGCTCTCAGTGAC
Organism: Brachirus orientalis; assembly: GCA_016785285.1. Classification (NCBI taxonomy): domain Eukaryota; kingdom Metazoa; phylum Chordata; class Actinopteri; order Pleuronectiformes; family Soleidae; genus Brachirus; species Brachirus orientalis. The sequence goes on from JAFBJR010000932.1 coordinate 72,032, forward strand.
AGCTTCACCGGCCGACATCGGGGCCTGCAGGTTCATCCGTCCTGACGGATATTCTCTGTTTGTTGCCTCGGGGATCGGAGCTGCGATGAAACAAAGGCACAAACATCATGTTTAGTGTTGGAGCTGCTCGGATCTGCTGCACTGACTCAAACGCTGGAACACAGATATTTTTGTTACGTCTGTTTTTGCTGCGTTGGTTTGGTGTAAATCAGGATCAAAGTCATTTCGACATAAGACTCCACATTTTCAGCTTCTGCCTTTTGTTTATGCACGACAGCATTTTCAACATTTATATTAAATGAACTAAACATTTCACTCATTCATTTGATGTAGTGCCTGCTTAAATCACTGCAGATTTATAAAACATTTGACAGTCTTCAACAGTAAGTCTTTATATTCAGGCGACTTGTGTCTATAAACATATTTGACAGAACGGAGGCTTAACATGATAGATATATGAATATGATGTAGATATGAATGAATGAATGACCCTGCAGTGATGCTGTTTTCTACACAAACTGTTGTTGGTGTTTGTTTCAGATGCTGTGTCAGTTCAGGACACGTCACCTGCCGAGTCCCTCAGACCCGTGACCTTCTGCTAACAGGACGCCCGTCTTTACCTGTCACGCTCGACCTGCCGCCTCACAACACGGTCACATGTTTCAGAACACCGTAGATCGTCTCGGAACACCTCAGAACATTGCAGTACGTCTCAGAATGTCTCAGAACGTCTCAGAACGTCTCAGAACGTTGCAGCACATCTCAGAATGTCTCAGAATGTCTCAGAACGTCTCAGAACGTTGCAGCACGTCTCAGAATGTCTCAGAACGTCTCAGAATGTCTCAGAACGTCTCAGAACGTCTCAGAACGTTGCAGTACGTCTCAGAATGTCTCAGAACATTGCAGTACGTCTCAGAATGTCTCAGAACGTCTCAGAATGTCTCAGAACGTTGCAGCACGTCTCAGAATGTCGCAGTACGTCTCAGAACGTCTCAGAACGTTGCAGCACATCTCAGAATGTCTCAGAATGTCTCAGAACGTCTCAGAACGTCTCAGAACGTTGCAGCACATCTCAGAATGTCTCAGAATGTCTCAGAACGTCTCAGAACGTCTCAGAACGTTGCAGCACATCTCAGAATGTCTCAGAATGTCTCAGAACGTCTCAGAACGTCTCAGAACGTTGCAGCACATCTCAGAATGTCTCAGAATGTCTCAGAACGTCTCAGAACGTCTCAGAACGTTGCAGCACATCTCAGAATGTCTCAGAATGTCTCAGAACGTCTCAGAACGTCTCAGAACGTTGCAGCACATCTCAGAATGTCTCAGAATGTCTCAGAACGTCTCAGAACGTCTCAGAACGTTGCAGCACATCTCAGAATGTCTCAGAATGTCTCAGAACGTCTCAGAACGTCTCAGAACGTTGCAGCACATCTCAGAATGTCTCAGAATGTCTCAGAACGTCTCAGAACGTCTCAGAACGTTGCAGCACGTCTCAGAACGTCGCAGTACGTCTCAGAACGT
>JAFBJR010000932.1:74609-100419 GCA_016785285.1 Brachirus orientalis
ACGTCTCAGAACGTCTCAGAATGTCTCAGAACGTCTCAGAATGTCTCAGAAAAGTTGCAGTACGTCTTAGAATGTCTCAGAACGTTGCAGTACGTCTTAGAATGTCTCAGAACGTTGCAGTACGTCTCAGAATGTCTCAGAACGTTGCAGTACGTCTCAACATTGTCCAACATTGTTCCAACATCAAAATGTTCCAACCACTCAGAAAAAAAGTAAATTTAAGTCAAATCACAGCAAATTCTGCAAAGTTTCCATGTTTCAAAGTTGATTCCTACATAAAAATATATAACTTTATTCATAAAATACACATTATTAACTTACATCTACCAGAAATGACATTTTCATGGGCTCCACCAAAACATCATCTGCAGTGTCACCACTGATGTTCCTTAAAATAACTAAAACACATTTGTGTTTATGACGTGTGTAGCCACAGGTTACAACATATCTAAACTTTATTTATCAGAAATCCATTATTAACTGTCATCAGCATTTGTTTGGTGCAGAAACAGCTGCAGACTGTTAACAAACAGTGATCAGGTCACATCTGTCTCATCAACACTGTCCCACTTCATCTGTCTGAGTCACATGATCAGAACATTTTACACGCTCCGTGGTTTGAGTTGAATGATTTGTTTGAAAACAAACATTATTTCTGATCATTTAAATCAGAATTCATGATCAGAAACAGGACGTGGTTAGAACCAGATGGACTCGGCCCAAACTCACAGCCTGGTGTCGTCACCGATTTATGTGACGGACAGGAAGTGATTCAGGTTCAGCTGCCGCAGACTCGCTGTGACATCACACCTGTGACGCAACACACACTTTATTTAAACACTGCTTCATTAACAATATCAACTGTCATCTACTGTCAGACGTGTGTGTTCATTATAAAAACATGCTATAATATATACGATTTACCTGTGTTTGTGACTCTAACGTTTCAAAATTATTACTGTCTTTACCAAAAAAAAGTTACCATTCCTTTGATCAAAAACATCTAACCCCTTCTTTCATGAACATTTTAAAATGAAAATCAATTACTAAATTAATCTTCAAGCATTTTGAAAATCAGTGAATAGGTTTCTTCTTAAAGATTTATATTTTCTCGTTTCTTTGCTCCAAATAACAAATAAATAATTCAAGCTGAATCGTTTTAAGTTTGTGGACAAAAAGAAGACATTTGAGAAAATCATCATTTCCAGGTTTGACAAACACTGATCAATATTTTGTGACATTTTATGAATCAGAAAATAATTAACAGATCAATCAAATAATCTTTAGTTACAGCTCTATTCATAATTCACCATCAGCTTATTGTTAGTGATCATTTATTGTGACGTGAGATAATATTGTATATTTTCTTCTCTGTGATGAAGGTGTTGTATAGTTTTGTCTCTTGGTGAAGAGACAGTGACAGTATATGACGTGTCTCTCTCTCTCTCTGGAATACCCCCCCCCCACACACACACACACACACACATCACTGACAGTCCTCCAGCCTCGGCCTCTGTCCCGCTGATGTAATTATTTCCCAGCAGCACCTGGGAGCTGCGGCCGCCGCCGTGGTTCGGCGGCATCCCTCACAGCCAAGTATACAGATGTTTCTAATTGCTTTCCATTACCAAGAATAACAGCTGTTTATATCTATCAGCAAATAATTCACAAGAGTTCCAGACTGTTAGGATAACATCTCCCACCTGGTCACCATCGCCACGTGTCAACAGCCTCAGCGCCGCTGCTGCCAGGAATCCTGCCATAACGTCGGGCTCAGTCACCTTCAGCCGTCTTCATGGTCTCCTCTGTGGACCCACAGGACCAGGACCAGGACCAGGATGTATGGTAAAACCAAAAACTAGCAGATTTCACCTGTAAACAGGCTCCTGTTGGACAGCACCTGCTGTCAATCACTCTGGTCAAGAGAAGTGACAAAATGGCCACCATGTTCTGGAGACCAGAAAAACGTTTACTGATGTTATTTTACCGTAGACGTCCATTCAGACAACCAGCACAGCGCCCCCTGGTGGCTATTTTCAGCTTCCATCCTACTTCCTAGGCTCCACTTTTCAAACAAGAAGGCTACGTAAGTTTTTACTTAACATCTCCACAAGGAAAAACTAAAATCCACATCAGCTTAATTCTATATCTTAACATTATGTACACAGTTTTATCAGAATATTATCATCACAGTATCAACACTACATAAAGAATCACGTGGGTTTTCCATGCTAACACTTTACCCAATTAGCATAGGCGACATGCACTTATACACAGCACTTATAAGACTCAATCCATACATTTACAAATACACAACCTACTGACAAGGCTTCAACTTAACACACAGTCTAGAAACTAGGCATTTGACAAAAGATTTGTATAATAAAATCTATGTCAGTTTAGGCCTACAATATCTGAAGTAACAATAAACTGAAGTTTGTAAACCACTCACTCTCCCACACCAAAGTCCATAGAGAAAATCAGTGATTTTAGCTCACAGGGACACAGGAGCTGCTGGTCTACTGCTGCCTCGTGTGGTCACTTTGTGTCACTGGAGTTAACATTAGCGTAGGATTTTAAATGCCAAATTCACAAAATAAGACATCTGAACTTAGTGATGGAGGCAGCAGTGGATCAACAACTCCTGTGTCCCTGTGAGCTAAAATCACTGATTTCTCTATGGATGTGGGAGAGTGAGTGGTTTACAAACTTCACTTTCCTGTTGGAAAAGTCTGTCTGACAGTGAGATAAAGACGTGAACATGTTCTGAAGATACAGGAGACTTAGTGCCAGTTTACTCTGAGAGTGAGCCTCAGGGTTTCAGGCTGGTTCCCAGCAGCAGGGGGCGCTCTCACCACAGTCAGCTCTACTTTTGTTCCATCCTCACTTGAAAAGACCTGAAATCTCGTTCCTGTCTTTACCTTGTCGGTTGAGTTTTATATGGAGCTGCTGAGTGTTGTGTTGATGGAGCGAACAGACTCGTCGTGTCCACAGAACAGTTTTATTTCGAGCGTGATGACTTAGCCACATGCTGCTTTAAAGATTATTGGCCCTGCGGCTCCTCTTACTTTTCTTTTCATGGGGCATCAACCTTAATTTGGTCCTGGAAACTCGTCACCGTCGTTCAAAGATCTACAACGTCTCCCTTTATGCCTGGATTGGATTCTCAAATACAGATCTATGAAGCGTTCACCTGTGAGTTTAACCTTTTCTGTGTCACACTCGTCCTCGTCCTCTTATTTCCTCTTTATGACGTCGGTTCTTCAGCCTGAGGTTCTTTTGCTTTTGTGGCTCATAAAAACGACGCGCGTTGTCTTTAAGTAACTGTGTCGTACGACTTCACATCCTGGTTACATCGGTTTTTTACCTGGATGTTACTGCCATCAAGAGAGCTGTGTATCAGGTGACTTATGCCTAAGCCACGCCCCCTTCACTCACTTGTTACATTAGCTAAAACAGCGTTGATTAAAACCTGATTTCTGTTTGAAGTTGACGATGTTTTTTCCTTTGACTTTGCTTCAGTGACAAAAAACTTGTACATGGTTGTGTTTGTAGTTAGCCTATGTTGTTAGCATGAAGCTAACACAGTGTTGTTGTTTCGTGGATGTTCAGTGGAGGTCAGAGGTCACAGCTCTGACAGCTCCACTTTATTTAAAGGCTGAATGCATCAGTTCTAGTTTGACCTTTTTGAAGGATCCTTTAAATGCATCCTTCCATCCTCGAGCAAGGAAGGATCGATGCTTCTCTGGCCAATATTTCCCAGGATTCTTTGCAGTTATAAAATTTAAAAAAAAATAAAAGTCATCAAAACTTGTATTTATTGTATTATGTGGTATTAGTGATTAGGACTGCAATTATCAAGTTTATTAAACTATTAAAATTCTAAACTATTTGACTGAGTTTTTAAAAAATTAAATATTTAAATGTTTTCAGTCGCCTCCAAAAGTAAAAAACACTGATTTTGTGTGTTTTGTTTTCTAAAATTTTGAATTTAAGCACAGAGATTGTGGGGGCTAATTGATTATTAATCACTTTGTAAAATAACTAACAACTGATCAATTTTAATGTGCTTTGTAAATAATTAAAACCAGTTTCTGTGATTTTTCAGCTTCTTAAATGTGAATCTTTTCTGGTTTCTTTAACAAATAACAGAAATCATCAAAACATTTGAAAACATCATCATGTCCAGCTTTGACAAACACCGATCAACACTTTTCTGGAGTAAATAATTGTTAGCTGCAGCTGCGTCAGTGATCTTTGCTGTGTTCATCTGCTGTGAGGTGAAAACAGTAAATGCTCATGTCACAGAAAAATCCTTCACATTGTCTCATGTTGGACGTGTCTCACAGATGAGGACATTTTAAAACTCGAGTCAACACTGAGACCTTGACGCAGATGAAACCGTCCGTATCCCCCCCCCCCGTCCCCGCCTGCAGATGAAACCGTCCGTACCCCCCCCCCCCGTCCCCGCCTGGTGGTGAGGCCCACCCCAGCATTGTCTCTCTCTGTGTGTGTGTGTGTGTGTGTGTGCTGGGAATGAGCCATCTGACGGGGAGTGAGTGCCAACAAGAGCAGAATGTCATTATGAGTGGAGGCTGCTGCTGCGAGCTCGTCACCATCACAGGGAATTCATCACCAGCAGTCATGATGATAATGGACTCCACCACAAATGACTTTGGATCAGCCGTGATTTTGGCGAGCGGCGGAATTTTCCTCTGTACCTCAGGAACTGAGGAGGAGGAAGAGGAGTCCGCGTCCCAGCTGTGCTGTGGGACGTCCTACAGCTGAGGACATGTTCACTTTTGTGCTAAAACATTTCTCTTCCTGATCCTAAATGAATTAACTTAACTTAAATGTTTTTATCGGCGTTTCCGTGTGAAAACTGCTGCGTCAGAATGATGAATGACACCTGTGTGTGTGGGAGAAGCAGCACATTAGCATCATTAGCACCCCGCTACGACCATATAAGGCCGCGCTTCCTGCCCCACACGCCAGACAGAATGTTGTTGTATCTAAGATTTAAATATAAACACATCATTTTCCCATGAGTTCACACAGTTGACAGAGTCGGTATAACAGTGATTAGATCTGGTGTCGCCCGGTGACATCCCCACGCTGCACACAGGAAGTTACTGTATGTGCAATGGCAAACAGGAGACACAAAGGAGTATCCTCAGAAAACCTCTACTGTTGTTCTTGTCTCCTTTAAAAGTCTGTTTTCATCTGGTTTTGATTCTAAAGCATTTTTCCACTAAAACCAGGATTTTTGCATCTAACTGAATTTCTGATAAACAATTGAAAGTGAAGCTGAAGCGACCAAACCTGGTTGAATAGTTTATTAACATCATCTCACTCAGTGAATCATTCAGTCATGTGTTCATAGACATGTACGAGTTTGTTGTTTTATTTCATATTTGGTCATTTCTCTCTCGTTAGCTTCTCAGAACAAACAGGTTCAAAAATAATTGTCCAACTTTGCTCCGAGCCAAACTGTGTGTGTGTGTGCGTGTGCGTGCACGCGTGTGTGTGTGCGTGCACGCGTGTGCGTGTGTTGGGCACAAACCTCTGACCGGGGAAGTGGAGTAAATCTGTGTCTGGTTTTAAAAGGTGACAAATAACACAGTTGTTTTAGAGAATCTGTCTCTCAGAGAATAAAAGGCCTCATTAAAACAGTGAACTTTAAAGCTCACTCTGTTTGACATGAGATCAAACACACGTTTGTGTCATGACAGCGTGATACATGTGCAAATGACACACGGTAAAAACACACACACACACACAGAGAAAGACTGTTGACCACATAATTATCACCTTCACCCTCTTTTTCTCTTAAATACTTAATTATTTCATACATATTCAAATGTGACTCTGCCATTTTAACAGAGGACACTCTGTCTGTCTTTGTGACTGTCTGTTAGTCTAACTGACTGTCTGTCTGCTGATCTGTCTGCCTGCCTGCCTGTCTATCTGTCTGCCTGTCTGTTTTTTGCAACTGTCTGACTGTCTGTCTGACTGCCTGCCTGCCTGTCTACCTGCCTGTCTATCTGTCTGCCTGTCTGTTTTTTGCAACTGTCTGACTGTCTGTCTGACTGCCTGTCTGTCTCTCTCTGTCCAGTGAACACAGGAAGTGTCCTTGACCCGACTTCTCAGAGACAGACGGCCGAGCGAGAAGCAAGGGCTGATGGGTAAGTGAGTAGAGACAGGCTCCTCCTCCTCTGGTGACATCATCCTCTCTGAACACAGGCACTTCCTGGTCTTCACCACACTGACATTTAAACACCTTTTTCATTTTCGATCGCGTTGAATCTCTCGGGACAAACGACTAAAGCTCCCACTGAAAGTCAATGGAGACGTTTTCCACTGATATCAGAAGGTTTAATCACTAACGTTACCTTCAAACCGTCGCGTTTCCCCTGACAACGACAACTGTAAAAAGACTACTGCACTGTAAAAAGATAAATATATTTAAATGTTCTTGTTTTAAGAAAATAAATCTGCCAGTGACTTTAATCTATTTAGTTACTTAGAATATTTAAAACTAAACTGAAATAAGTCTTTGTTTAATTGATTCAGCTGAATTTAAGAATTTAAACCTTAGATTTTTTTATATTTGCTCAAACACAATCTGTGAGAGTGAATTTAACTTCTGTATTAAACACAAACTTAATAGGAACAAACCGTTGTCTGAGCTTTTTACTGCCAATTAAAGCTTAAAGTAAGCTGTGATATGTATATGTTATTTATTTTTAAACATAATCTTTATTTTTTCTTGTGTAAAACTTGTTTGAAAAGAATAATTTCCCACAAACAAGGCTAATTTCAATCCCTGGACTTAAGTTTGGCCTTTTTTCACTGAGATTATTTCATTTTTTAAAATCTACTGCTCGTCCTCTTCGTCACCATCATCATCACATGCTGTTAAACGGCTGCAGCCACAGGGATGAACTGTGACGACTGTAATCTCAGTTTATTTTGCATATGTTTTTAAAAAGAGCCTCAGAGCAGCTTCACTGGCTTCATTAATATGCATGTTTGTGCTAAAAGCTCCTCACTGACCTACATGACAAGGTTCAGGACACACTCACAGTGTTGGGACTCGGCCGCCCCGCTCCGCTAATTAGCCCGGTCTTTGTCGCGGGCGTGTTTCTCTCTGGAGAGGCTGTTGAACTCGCGTGTTTGCCCGTGTGCCGGGGTCACAGAGGTCACAGTGGTCGCAGAGGTCACGCCTGATGCCTGCTCGGGCTCCTCTTCACCACCAACAAAATGGCTTCCATTAGCACGTGGAGGACGTGTGAGGATCATCACCGACGATGTGGACCAATTAACACGTTTGTTCACCTCCTTCTCCTGCAGCCTCATTTGCATAAGAGCCGCAGAACAAACGTACAGCTGCAGTTCGGGAGAATCTCAGCGTTGACGTTAGCGCTTTAATTCCTGCCACCAGGAGTCACTCTGTCAGAACAAAAGCATGAACAGCGTGGCATCATGGGAAATGGTGTTTGGTTTGGTTCTTCGCGTTCTTTAACTTCAGCAGCAGAACACGCCAAAAAACAACAACAACAAAAGACAGATAGACACAACAAAATCACAAAAATAAACATAATACATCAGGTTAACTCTGGTTAACACTGGTTAACACTGGTTAACTAGTAGTATTTCCTCATCACTGTGTGTGTGGTCAGATGACTGTTAGCATTAGCATTAGCGATGTTAAAGGACAGCTGTTGCTGGCAGCTCCTCTCTCATTGGCTGACGCTCCACAGTTAAAGCCAATCAGCTCTGCCCCCTGGTGGTGAAAACACACATGAGGCTTCAGGCTCATGAAGAACAACCAGAGCAGACAGATGTAAAACTGCCTGTGTGTGTGTGTGTGTGTGTTAGCCTGGAATCCTTCCCATCCTCCTCACAAACACACACATCCATTCCCATGATGCACCTCTGCTACCAGGACACATTTATGCAGTTTGAGTGGAAGATGAACAACAATAATAACAACAGCAGAGGAAAGAACGAACAGAGCTGAATGTTGGTTTTGTTTTTAAATGTAAAAGGAAATATGTTCTTAAATTCATACATACATAAAGAAAAATGAGCAGGAAGAGAAACAATAAAAGATCAGCAGAGACACAACAGAATCATTTCTGTTTATTTATTTTTTATTATGTGACTGACTGACAGCTTACACCACCAGCAGGGGGAGCTGTCACTGCATAGATTATGTGCGTTGTGTTATTTCAGGTTATGTTTAAATCTGACTGTGTTGATTTGGTCTGAATGTTTATGTCCGAGCTCAGTGAGTTCTGTTTACGACGTCGTATGTTAGTAACGAGCTTCAGACATTATATAAGTTACATTGTTGTACATGTATGTTTTCATTAGTGAGCATCGCGTTAGCATCGCGTTAGCATCGCGTTAGCATCGCGTTGTTTTGGTCTGACGTGTGAGCTCACCTGTGCCCTCTAGTGACAAAACGTTTTAAATTAGGAAGAATTTTTCAAACAGTTGAACGGTTTTTTTTAATAATTCAAACCAGTTTCTGTGATGTTTTAGCTTTTTAAATGTGAATATTTTCTGGTTTCTTTGCTCAAAATAACAGAAAATCATTAAGACTGAATCATTTTGGTTTGTGGACTAAACAAGACATTAGAGAACATCATCATTTCCAGGTTTGACAAACACTGATCAATATTTTCTGACAATTTCTGGACCAAACAACTCATGAATCGAGAAAATAATCAAGCAGTTCCAACAGTTATTATTTAGTTGCAGATTTAACTGTTTTTATTTGAATATTTTTGTAGTGTACAGAAAAAACACACTTGCAGATGTGACATCACATCACATGACCTGCTATCAGAGAATAATAACAGGAGATAATTACTGTGATGATGCCAGCAATACACACACAGAGTCTGGTTTCCATGACTACAGAGGACATTCCATTGACTTCCATTCATTTCCTGCAGACTTACTCTAACCTTAACCATAATTACTAGTGTCCTAACCCTGACCCTGACCCTAACCTTAACCTAACCCTAACCTCAGCCTAACTTTAAAACATGTCTTCACCTTAAAATGGAGTCATTTACGTTATGGGGACTTGATTTTTGTCCCCATAAGGAAGACAAGTCCCCATAATGTGAGTGTGGAGACACATTTAGGTCCCCACAACATGAGGAAGACCAGCTACACACACACACACACACACAGATAATCATCTGCTCCACTCACATACTGTTTTCATGATTAGGGGTCAAAGTTCAGGAGCTGATAGCAGTCATCACACACACACACACACACACACACACACACCTGTACACACTCCAGCTGTCAATCAAAATGAAGGAGCGCTGAAACGTAAACACAGATTATCTTTGACTCTTCACATGAAGACGACAGGAAACACCATGACGCCAATCACGCCGCTTAATTTAGATAAATATGCTAAGGTCAGCCATGCTAATTAGCATCTTCATCATCTTCATCATCATCATCATCGACGCTGGTGTCTTCACTGTCTCTGCCAACAAATCAGTCGATTACAAACATAAAACTCACTGATTTCTACATTTAACATGGTTCACTCATCACATGACCACAAACAAACTCCCATGATGCATCTGTGTCTCTTCAGTACACTCAGTTGGTCACTATTATTGATCCTGTATCAGTCCTGATCACTTCATCTAATCGTTTTCATATTTACATGTATATTCAGCACTTGTTTGGTCAGAAAATGTTGATGATGTTCTCAAATGTCTTGTTTTGAAACCAAACAATATTTACATTTAAGACCTTAATTTAAATGTAACATCCTAAGGACTTAAAATATTTTTAAGATACTGAGTCACAATTATGAGATACTTAGTCATAACCTTAAGATATTAAGTTATAATGAGATACAAAGTGATAATATTTAGATGCAAAATCATAATTTAGATACTATGTTATAATAATGAGATACCATTTTAAAATTATGACTATATATATATAACTTTACTTTAACTTTCATATTTGTCAGATCTGAACATTCAGGAAATAAACATTTGTAACGAGAAAAAAAACTTCCTCATCTTCATCATTCACTGTTTCAGTTTCCTCAGGTTCAAACTTCTCACTGACTTTATCTCATTTTTAATCTTTAATCTTTAGTCCAGAGACAGACGTTAAATCTGTGGCCCCGGTCGTGGACGATGGAGTCTGGCTCGGTTTGAACCGAAGCGCTCGGCGTCAGATCTGCGACTCGTCTCCTTCCGCCGAGCGTGAAGATGATCCACCATCTGTCGGCGGCGTGACCACGTCCAAAGATCCTAACAGGCCAAGAGCTGAAATGTGTGAAGTGCAGGCTGCTAATCCCAAAGTGTTGATAAGAGGCTGGAAAACATACCATGTGTGATTTCCACCAGAAAAAACACCAGTTCACTGGGGATTCAGCCAAAAAATAAATAAATAACCCACAGAGACTCTGCATCAACAAATACTGACTTTACATTTAAAAAAACGTGACTTTTCTTCCAACACGTTTGACGATTTAAAAATCAACCTCACTTTTTTAAAACTTTTTGAACCGCAGGTTTTTTCAACAGACGACAGAAGTGGAATTTTCTGTCTGACGTTTTTCAGCCTGTGATGTGTTTGAGATAGTTTCACCTTCACACTGATCAATATTTTTCACATTTTCTGACATTTGATAGACAAAACAACCACAAACTACCTGAGAAATTAATCAACAGATCAAAAATCATTGTTTATTACAAAAATAATCAATATTTGATTTGATTTCCCAACAGTTTACACCAAAACACAGTTTTATACAAAATGAAATAGAAAAACAGGAAACAAAAAAAGATGTATTTTTGTATAATGACTGTATTTGACCTTTTTCCAACAGGAAAGTGAAGTTTGTAAACCACTCACTCTCCCACACCAAAGTCCATAGAGAAAATCAGTGATTTTAGCTCACAGGGACACAGGAGCTGCTGGTCTACTGCTGCCTCGTGTGGTCACTTTGTGTCACTGACGTAAATATAAATGAAGGATTTCAAACACTGAATTTGACACGTCAGTGACACAAAGTGACCACACGAGGCAGCAGTAGACCAGCAGCTCCTGTGTCCCTGTGAGCTAAAATCACTGATTTTCTCTATGGACTTTGACACTGGGCTCATATCAGGTCATTTACATTGTCTGTCACTGATGAACCGATTTTACACGACCTTACACCAAAATAATGAAATAAACAAACAGGAGACACAGAAAGAAGAAGAGGACGTCAGTTTTCAAGATGTTTATTCACCATGAGTTTATGAACAGATGGACACAGAGGAACGTCCAGAGTGAGACATTTGAGAAGCAGAGAAGACAAGAACAAGACACAGAGACAGACAGACATACAGAGAGACAGACAGACATACAGAGAGACAGGGAGACATACAGAGAGACAGACAGACATACAGAGAGACAGGAAGACATACAGACAGTGAGACATACAGAGAGACAGACAGACATACAGAGAGACAGGGAGACATACAGAGAGACAGGGAGACATACAGAGAGACAGGAAGACATACAGACAGTGAGACATACAGAGAGACAGACAGACATACAGAGAGACAGGAAGACATACAGAGAGACAGACAGACATACAGAGAGACAGACAGACATACAGAGAGACAGGAAGACATACAGAGAGACAGTGAGAGAGACAGGGAGACAGACAGACATACAGAGAGACAGGAAGACATACAGAGAGACAGACAGACATACAGAGAGACAGACAGACATACAGAGATGATGGTTGAAAACACTTCAGTCCACATCTGTGTGTGGTTAGTAATTTTTCAGGAGAAAAACACACGTGTTCTAATTAACTGAATGTTTTTTGTTTGTTTTTAAGAGTATGACTGTCCATCACTGTCTCCCCCCTCTGTACCGAGGTGTCCATCACTGTCTCGTCTCCCCCCTCCTCCCCCCTCTGAGGTGTCCATCATGTGGTGAGTAAAGACGTCTCCTCTTGCGTCTCTTCTCGGTGCAGAGACTCGTCTCTTCTTGTGAAATGTCTTCGCCTCTTTCATGGAAACATATTGGGTCAGGATGGTCCAGCTGTCGTCCTCCTCTCCCCTTCTGCTGCCATTATCCTCAGGCTCCGCCCCTCCTTATGGCCGCACGCCCGCCGTGCCAGGGAACGAGCCCCGTCCAAAATCAAAAGGTGGCTCTTTTCAAACCTCCTTTTCCTCCTCTAAGCCCCTCCCCTTCCCTGTAAGCCCCCCCCACCACCACCCATGTATGAAACATACACGCGTCAGAAACATACGACTCATGTTTGTAGATCAAACACAGTCATGTGACCATATGTTACTGACACGCCCCCCCCCCCCCCCCCCCCACCCCCACCCTCATCATCACCATCATCTTCATCATCTTAGCTGTTGGTCACCTGATCTTCTGCAGCGGCTGAAGGTCAGAGGTCATCAGTGAAACTGAACAAACTTATTCCACACCAGTATGACTCGGGCACAGGAGCAGTGGGCAGCTCTTTTCTGAGGCAGGGAGCCCCTGAGCAAGGCACCCCAGCCCTTGACCCGTTCTGGGATTTGAACAGGCAACCCTCTGGTTACGAAGCCCATTCTTTTCCTCTTGCTCACAGGCTGCCTATAACATGATTCTAAACTATAATTATATATTTATTATGAGCCTTTTTCATCACAGTCTCCTGTGAAGCTCGTCCTCTGGATTATTTAAGCCCGACTTCCTCCTTCTGCCCTCGGGCTCCGTGTCACATGCTGCTGTGGGACGTGGGGGTGGGGGGGTGGGGGGGGGGGGGGGGGGGGGGGGGGGACACCTTGTCCCTGTTGTTCTCTAATGGACTCCAGTGTCCACAGAGACGTGACACCGGTCTGTGTGTCCTGGATCTAAAAGCCTTGTCAGGATGATGAAGTGAGACGAGCGACGCTCAGACGGTGTTTCTGCTTCGGGAACTTTCTCTGGTCCTGGTCCTGGTCCTGGTCCAGACACAATTCTCAATGTTTCCTCATGTCCACTGTGACCTTTGACCTCACTGTTTATCCCATCCAGTTGAAGCACAGCTCGTCAGCAGATTATTCGGACGATTTCTGACATTAAACTGTGATTTTGTCCAGTTTCAGTCCAGGTGAAACTTGGACTATGTGACACGTGAAACAAATGTATTTATGTATTTTAATGTCCAGTTGGACAAAGTAACATATTTATGGTGACATTATTCACGTTAGGTCTGTTTCTGGGTCAATGATTCAAGAGTGTGTGAAAACAAAGGTTATAGTCAGACTCCTTTATTTATTAATTTATTTATTTATGTATGTGTTTGTTTGTGTGTTCATGTATGTGTGTGTTTGTTTGTGTGTTCATGTATGTGTGTGTGTGTTAATTTGCTCTAACAGTGCTGCTCATTAGTTCTAATAAATCCCATGTCTTGTTCTTCTTCCTCTGGACCTTTCGTCTGACCTTTCTCTTCGCTCGCTGCCCAGAAAAGTCTCCTGCTTGGATTTTCCCGTTTGATGCCTCAGTTAATTGGGAATGATTTGAGCTTTTTCTTCTGCTTTTGTCTGCAGTCGCTGGACGTCGACGTGGAGCTAAAGGCAAATGTCACTGAGAGTCGAGTCGACGGCTGCTGCCTTCTCTCTCTCTCTCTCTCTCTCTCTCTCTCTCTCTCTGTGTCTGTCTGTGTCGGTGTCTCTCTCTCTTCGCAGACGATGTGAGTGTGTGAACATCAGTAAATTATAAGGTGAACTTCCTCATTAACCAGACGCTTCCTTTGAAAGCCAGTGAAGCAACAGTTGTGGTCGCGGTCAGAACTGAACGTCCTGATCTGGGCCTCGGTGTCTCTGGTCCTCAGCGTCTGTCCTCCACGTCTTTAACTCGGTTAATGAACGACAGTGAAGGCAAGAAAAGGACAAAGAAAAGGACAAAGAAAAGTGCAGAGATTAGATCAGATCTAATTATGTGTTTGCTCCTCAAACAGGGTGACATTTGGCTGAAAGGTCAAGAGAAATCCCTCAACCTGAGGAGTGTGTGTGTAGCTGCTCTTCCTCATGTTGTGGGGACCTAAATGTGTCTCCACACTCACATTATGGGGACTTGTCTTCCTTATGGGGACAAAAATCAGGTCCCAATAAAAATAAATGACTCCAGGGTTAGGGTGCTAGTAATTATGGTCAATGCAATGTCCGCTGTAGTCATGGAAACCAGACTGTGTGTGTGTGTGAGAAACATTTCAGCAGAAACAGTTTGTCTGTGTGTAATAACAGTGTTATTAAGAGTAGGTTAATCATGAAGAGTCAGTTCTAAAAGTCTACGTCTGAAGATGATTTTTTCTAAAATCAGAGCTGATGATGTACAATAAAAAAAAACCTAAAATAAATTACTTTTGTGTTTAAAAAATGATCAATTATAAATCTTATAAACTCAACAACATTTTTCAATTTTCTGAGAACCATCATTAGTTTTTCTAATAATTGACCCTTTAAAAATAATAATCAATAAACATCACCTATTTAAATATTGATCCCATTAATCAATGAATCAACCTCATTTCATAACCAGTTTTTTAAAAAACATAACATATAATTTTGCTTCAATGAAGAAACTGTTAGACTCAGTTATAATCTTGCTTAATTAACTCATATGTTATATCAGGTGTTTATAGAACAGTCACGGTTCTTGACTAAACCTGGAACTCATTCTCAAAGTCATTCTCAATTCACCAGTTAGTGGTTTTGTCCATAAAACGTCAATGAAAATATCAGAAAATGTTGATGAGTCAAACCTACAAATGACAATGTTCTCAAACGTCTTGTTTTGTCCACAAACTAAAATGATTCAGTTTCAATAATTTATTTGTTATTTGGAGCAAAGAAACTAGAAAATATTCACATTTAAGAAGCTGAAAAACCACAGAAACTGGTTTTAATTATTTAAAAAAAAAAACACACACCATCATTAATAATCAATTATAGTTGCAGTTTTCTGTTGACAATTGACTAAATTAAATAAAGTGGACATAAATGTAAATGTAGACATGTTATAAAATATATTTTAATGTCAAAACAAAAGTCTATTCTAACGTCTGCAGTTCTGTCTGCAGTGACCGTTTGTTCAAAATCAAAATTAAACCAAACTTAAAACTATGATGAAATTTTAAAGAAGAAAATCCAAGAAGCTTGTTATAATTCGTTATAAAATCAATTATAAAACTGATTTAGTAATTTAATAATCACAGATTTCAGTCTGATCCTTTATTTTCTCTGACCTGCTGTGTGCTTTTGAAACGCACCATCATAAAACACAACTGTTTTCATTTAAAAGTGTAAACTCGCTTCCGTGTCTCTTGTCACCTTTAGTCCCAGACACAGTGTGGACGTCCAAGTTTGTCCGCCGTCTCTCATCGCGGCTTTGTGTCCTTATCTCGACGCTCGTTTCCTTCCTCAAATTGTATTTTGTTAACAAAGATGAAAAATGGTCAGATTGCAGCCGTTCACTCGCTCACGTCCTCCTCAGCTGATATTGCTTTTCCGTCTCAGCGCGGATCCATTTAGAGATTGAGGCCATTTTCAAAATGTTCCGCTCACCCATCATGTGCTAAAAACATAGTCTGTCATAAAACTGATTATGGTTTTTTACTGTTAATGTGCATTGTAGGGAGAAAAGAGGGCGGGGGGGGGGCTTGATTAAAGTGAAGGTGCATTCGCCTCCATGAATCACAGCATAAATCAGAGTAAACACACCATTACATTTTACTGCGGGCTGATTCCTCTAACGCTTCACTGAACCAACTTTCTGCTCGACTTGTGTAAATATGTTTCAGAGTCAGAGTTTGTGGCTGAAAATCTGACAGACTGTGTCGTGACTGATTTTAACATGATTCACCAGAGCAACAACAGGCCACTTAACCACGCACACGTCATCATCATCACCATCATCACCATCATCCTCGTCTTCATCACAGAGCAGGGAGCGCGTCGTAGCCAGTGAACATCGGTCAGCGAGGCGAACGGCAGCAGCTGCACTTCTCTGACAAAGAGAAGCAGTCGTTAAAGACGTGGGACAGAACTGTGGCGAGGACAACACGTCCTCGCTGTTTCTTACAGGAAGCAGCTGAGGCCGTCTCTGCGGCGGCCACTCGTGTCCACTCATCCTGACGTCTGCCAACGCTGACATTTCCAGAGGAGTCAAGTCACAGAGTATCTGGTGTGTTCCTCTGAGAGAGTCACAGCGAGGCTGGTCACTGACCTTCACTGACCTTCAGTGACGTTCACTGACGGTCACCGATGTTCAGTGATGTTCACTAGTGATCACTGACAGTCACTGACGTTCAGTGACACTCACTGACGGTCACTGATGTTCACTAGCGATCACTGACAGTCACTGACGGTTACTGACGTTCAGTGACAGTCACTGACGTTCAGTGACACTCACTGACGGTCACTGATGTTCACTGACAGTCACTGACGTTCAGTGACGGTCACTGATGGTCACTGATGTTCACTAGCAATCACTAACGGTTACTGACGGCCACTGATGTTAACTGACGGTCACTGATGTTAACTGACGGTCACTGATGTTCACTGACGGTCACTGACGTTCACTAGCAATCACTGACGGTCACTGATGTTCAGTGACAGTCACTGACGGTCACTGATGTTCACTGACGGTCACTGACGTTCACTAGCAAACACTGACGGTCACTGATGTTCACTAGCAATCACTGATGGTCACTGACAGTTACTGACGGACACTGATGTTCACTAGCGATCAGTGACGGTCACTGACGGTCACTGATGTTCACTAGCAATCACTGACGGTCACTGATGTTCACTAGCGATCACTGACAGTCACTGACGGTCACTGACGGTCACTGATGTTCACTAGCGATCACTAACGGTCACTGATGTTCACTGACGGTCACTGATGTTCACTAGCGATCACTGACTGTCACTGACGTTCAGTGATGTTCACTAGCAATTACTGACGTTAACTGACAGTCACTGATGTTGACTAGCGATCACTGACGGTCACTGATGTTCACTAGCGATCACTGACAGTCACTGACTGTCACTGATGTTCAGTGATGTTCACTAGTGATCACTGACAGTCACTGACGTTCAGTGACACTCACTGACGGTCACTGATGTTCACTAGCGATCACTGACGGTCACTGACCTTCAGTGATGGTCACTAACGGTTACTGACGTTCAGTGACCGATGTTCACTAGCGATCACTGACGTTCACTGACGATCACTGATGTTCACTAGCGATCACTGACGGTCACTGATGTTCACTAGCGATCACTGACAGTCACTGACAGTCACTGACGGTCACTGATGGTCAGTACAGAAGATCTGGTGAGGTGTCGGTCACACGTTTGTCCCACACACTCCCCCTGGTGTCAGTCAGGTGTGAGGTCGCAGCAGCGGAGGAGCTGATGGAGGCGAAGAACATCTCAGTGACAGCTCCACGGTGTCAGCGGTCAGAAAACTCGCCCCAAACCAAACTTCAAGACTGATTTTTCTTGGGTCCAGAAGAGTGAAGAGCGACGCAACTTCTTCACCCTGAGGTCAAAACTGAAGCTGAGTGAAGTCACAACAGAGCAGGAAGGAGTCTGAGCTCGTCTGTTCACTGAGTCAGTCAGCTGACAAACTGACTGTTCACTCCCACAGCAGTCAGTGATTCTGAGGAGGAACAGTGCAGAGGAACAGTCAGTACAGAGGAGGAACAGTCGGAGAACCGCCCAGTTCTGAGGAGGAACAGTCGGAGAACCGCCCAGTTCTGAGGAGGAACAGTTGATTCTGAGGAGGAACAGTGCAGAGGAACAGTCAGTACAGAGGAGGAACAGTCGGAGAACCGCCCAGTTCTGAGGAGGAACAGTCCAAGAAATAGTCATTACAGATGAGGAACAGTTGGTTTCTTGACTGTCTCACAAATACACAAAAACACAGTCATGAAAAAAAAAGGTATAAAAACATAACAATGACCACTTTATTAAATAATAATAATAACTAGAGTTTGGTAAAATCAGGAAAAGCATGATGATAAAATAATGTTTTGATATAAAGGAAGAACCGCAAAGAGCTCATACTGAAAGAAAAGGTAAAAGACAAAAGAATATAAACTGTCAGGATGTTAAAATACAAACAAACTTACTGTGAGAATCCAATAAAATCTCTGCATTTTTAACTTTACTTTCCACAGATTTGACTCCCGATTCACTTTAATCACAAACTTTTTGACCGAATTTGTGTCAGATTTTCACCTCATCTACTTCACATGATCCACGTCCCAGTTCTGCAGAAAAGTAAGACAACAGATGTAATTGGACAGCTCCATTTTTAATAATTCGTTTGAAGTCACTCAGACAGTCAGTCGTCCTTCTATTATGCATGTGTTGCTATTACCCAGTGAAGAGCTCGGCCTGACAAGGTGCTGAATCCCATCATGAATTAATCACCGTGCTGTTCATCAGAGGTGACTTTGAAATGTTTGAACATCATGGTTTTAAATCAGTCAGACTGATGTTTTTAGGGACATAATTTATTCAACTTAAGGTCCACGTGCTGAATTATCAACCGAGCCTCGGAGCTTAATTGCTAAATACGTACTTTTGAAGGATTTAAATAGTGGACACAAAGACGAACAAGACAATAAGAGTTAAAAAGACGACAAATGAAAATGTTCATTTGGTTTTATAGAGTGTTAAGCTCTGATAATGCTAGTGGTTCTGTCTGATTATTACGCCTTGTTATTTTACTGAAAGCTATCGCAGCTCAGGGCGAGGACAACCTGATAAGACTCGCTCTCAAATGAATCCATTGGAGAAGAGGAATATTTGGCTGTCAGCTCTAATTGTAACATGTTCCACAAGGCTGATAGTGGTGCATGTGGTGCGGACTACTAATTAAGACGGTGGAGACAAAGGGAGGGAGTGAGCACAATTAAAATAAGTGCAGTGAGAGAAGGAAATGAAAGGACGGGCTGAGATTAACATCCACGGAACGACAAGAATCTGAGGTGAAGAATAAACTGGACAAGAAACACAGACACTGTGATGCAAGAAGAAAACAAGCTTTCTTACATCTGTGGTATGAGATTACCAAAGTCTATTCATCCAGGTTTAGTCTCTGCAATGCTGAGTTCTAGTCACAAGTCCTGGAAATCAGGCCTGAAGTCTGTCACTTTAAATCAGAGTCAACTGCCAGCAGAGACACAAGAAAACAGATTTTAGCCACTTAACAAAAGACTTGTGTAATAAATCTACATCAGTTTAAATCTATGACGTCTTCAGAACATGTTCACGTCTTTATCTCACTGTTAGACAGACTTTTCCAACAGGAAAGTGAAGTTTGTAAACCACTCACTCTCCCACACCAAAGTCCATAGAGAAAATCAGTGATTTTAGCTCACAGGGACACAGGAGCTGCTGGTCTACTGCTGCCTCGTGTGGTCACTTTGTGTCATTAATTTAAATCTAAATAAATGATTTTATATGCCGAATTGACAAAATAAGACATTTGAACTTAGTGATGGAGGCAGCAGTGGATCAACAACTCCTGTGTCCCTGTGAGCTAAAATCACTGATTTTCTCTATGGACTTTGGTGTGGGAGAGGCTCACCTTCACAGAAAACAAGGAGAACATGGAAAAATAGATTTTAGCTACATAACAAAAGACAGATTTTTTGTTAAGTGACCATTTTGTCTGGTGGCAGCCATGTTTTTATGAGCAACATTTTTGTGATTATTCAGAAAGCATGAAAACACGTATCGTTTACTCAAATATCAGAGTGTGCTACTGTTAGCAAGTACAAAGTGACTCGGCATGTTTAATGCTAGTTGTTAGCATTAAGTTAAATAGTGACTAACATAGATTCTGTTCTATGCAGATGACAGTGTAGTGTATGTTTAAGTGTAGCATGTAGCTTGTGACTACCAAACATACTGGGTAACATAAGTGTTAGCATGAAACCCGTGTCATTCATTATGCAGTGTTAGCTTGAAGGCTAGTCAGTATGTTCCTTTATGTAAATGTATGGATGGAGTCAAGAGGAAAGGCGTGTCGCCTGTGTTAACATATTGTGTGAAGTGTTAGCAATGTTAGCTTGTATGCTATAATAAGTCATTATAGTGCATGTTTAAAAGTATGGCTGGAGTGTAGTGGAAAGTGTTAGCATGTAGCCTGTGTTAGCATATTGTGTGAAGTGTTAGCAATGTTAGCTTGTATGCTAATATAAGTCATTATAGTGCATGTTTAAATGGATTGGCTGGAGTGTAGTGGAAATTGTTAGCATGTAGCCTGTGTTAACATATTGTGTGCAGTGTTAGCTTGTATGCTAATATAAGTCATTATAGTGCATGTTTAAATGGATTGGCTGGAGTGTAATGTAAAGTGTTAGCATGTAGCCCGTGTTAACATATTGTGTGCAGTGTTAGCAATGTTAGCTTGTATGCTAATATAAGTCATTATAGTGCATGTTTAAATGGATTGGCTGGAGTGTAGTGGAAATTGTTAGCATATAGCCTGTGTTAGCATATTGTGTGAAGTGTTAGCAATGTTAGCTTGTATGCTAATATAAGTCATTATAGTGCATGTTTAAATGGATTGACTGGAGTGTAGTGGAAAGTGTTAGCATGTAGCCTGTGTTAGCATATAGAGTACAGAGTCAGTGGCTGTGTGATCAGTTTATTAGGAACACAGTTGTTTTTGTTGTCTCTGTGATGTATTGTGTGTTTTTCAGGTCTGTCTCGTGTTTGTTCTGTCTCTGTGTCTCTGTGTCCCTCTGTCCTCCTCTCCCTCACTCTGTCCCTCTGTCCCTGCCTGAGTTTGGGGGACGGATGTGGGGAACAGCTGGGTTCCATCACTTCTCGTCGCAGGCCTGAGAGAGACGACGCTGACAGAGTGATGCACACACAGAGCCTGTCTCTGCTAATGACTGCACCATTCTCCATCATTATCACCATCATTAGGAAATTAGGGGGACAGAAGGTATTTACTGTAAACCTGCCACCTCCCAAGGAGAGATAAATAGAAACTGATAAATGTGATCGTGTGATGCCGCCTGTCTATTAACCTTCCCATTCTCCAGCTCCAGCATATGCACATTTAACAATCATTAATATTCTCTAATTGGGACAGAATTTAGTGACGAGAACAGAGTTAGTGAGCAACGTGATGCTGTGTGTGTGTGTGTGCGTGTGTGTGTGTGTGTCCTTTAAATCCTTTCATAAATGACTTTTGTTCATTGTAAACTTCTCTGATTTTTTTTTACTGTAGTTGTAAACGTTGCTTTACCTCCTCCTCACACTGAAGTGATGCCCCTGGTGGTTTTGCAGGTGAACAACAACCACAGGTTGTGTGTGTACATCGCTATGACAACAGAGTTGGCTCATTAACATGTGGCTGATTGTCCTGTGTTTGACTGTGTTACAGCTGGAGAACAGCAGGGGTCAGCACTACTGTCAAGGACACACACACACACACACACACCAGCTCTTGACAGTTAGAGAACATTAGCCTGTTCAGCATATATCTGCTATAGGTTCACCATATGAGTCACACACACACACACACAGACTAACCTGGGGGAAGGTCACTGCCTGTTTCACAGTAAAGTCAAATTAAAATCTTAGTCTATTTTTGTTGTTTGTACTGATTAAATGTAGTTATTTTCCATTTATTTCCATATTTAGATTTAAAGGGATAGTTTGGGTTGTTTTGCTGTGTGGTTGTATGAGGACCTGACACACACAGTTAATGCTGAGTACACAGTGAAAACATGGCTGCCAGCTACTTAACAAAGACTCGTGTAATAAAATATCATGATGTTCACGTCTTTATCTCACTGTTAGACAGACTTTTCCAACAGGAAACAAAGGTTTGTAAACCACTCACTCTCCCACACCAAAGCCCATAGAGAAAATCAGTGATTTTAGCTCACAGGGACACAGGAGTTGTTGATCCACTGCTGCCTCCATCACTAAGTTCAAATGTCTTATTTTGTCAATTCAGCATTTGAAATCCTTTGTTCAGATTTACCTCAGTGACACAAAGTGACCACACGAGGCAGCAGTAGACCAGCAGCTCCTGTGTCCCTGTGAGCTAAAATCACTGGTTTTCTCTATGGACTTTGGTGTGGGAGAGTGAGTGGTTTACAAACTTCACTTTCCTGTTGGAAAAGTCTGTCTAACAGTGAGATAAAGACGTGAACATGTTCTTGTTGAAGGGGGTGCTCACAGTGCTTTATTCCAAAGCCCATGTTCTACCTACGTTCCCTCTCTTGTTTCCAGTGATTACTGTGTTTGTTTGACACACGTGTGTCACATGACGGAGGAAACATCCCAGAGTCGGTGACGACGCCTCGGTGGACGACGTCTCTGCAGCTGAAGTGAAATTAAATAACACAAGTGTAATTTTATAATGAGAAACAAAAATGCTGATGTGCAATTGATGCAGAAATTAGGGTGGTGTGGGGTGCGGGAGTCTAATGATGATAATTTGAGTTTTAATTCTGAACCCACTAGTGACTGGCAGAGTCTATCAATTACTGCATTAAAACAGGCCGCAGCTGCAGCAGCCACGCACGCCGCCTCCCAAATTGTCGTCTAAACTGCTGTCGTCTCCGCTCCCATCGCTCGCCGCCGTAATTGCAGTTTAACCAGTTCATCATAATCACACAACAGTTTAATACACTGCTGTGATTTTCACTTCAGAGCGAGAGACACCGACAGACAGAGAGAGAGAGAGAGCATCAGCTGTGTGTGTGTGTGTGTCTTTAGCATTTTTTGTGATAGATTGTATTTCTTTTCATCTTTTACATCATTAAACGTGCAGAACGTAGAGGTGAAATCATGTATAGTATAAATCATATCAGAATATGTACAGTGTCGTGTGTCGTTCTTTTGCTCCATTTTGCTCCTTAAATTTAAAATAATCACAAAGAAAAGAAGAAGAAGATGAATGAATCAGTTCACAGTCAGTTTCTTCTACTTTTTATATTATAAATTATATTTAAAAACAAAACAGGTTTTATTCTAAGAGAAATTTTCCCCTTCAGGTTGTCATTAGTTTATGATACAGAATGTTAAGTTAAGCTGTTGGATTTATTATTTTTTTAATATTTTCATGTTTTTATTTAAACACTGACTCATTTTGTGATTGTGATTTCACACCAAACATGAAGCAAATATTTCACATGATTTAATGTTAAACAAACACAGAGGTCACATGACTGAGGTCAGGTGACATGAATCACAAGGAGATGCAAAATTTGCCTTATTTGCTTCATTTTCATTTAAATTTGCAGTTAAATCTGGTTTATGTTTAGTGTGAACACATGTTTCTTCGTGTGATTTAGCTCATTTAGTGGCCACAAGATTTTATGTACATGACCAGTTATTACAAGGACAATATTTCACCCAACTTTTAGACAAGAATCTAGAAAGTCCAGACTCTGTGCTGCCCTCCAGTGGAAATGTCCAGTACAGGGCCATGTAGCCTTGTTGGTTTGTTAGCATCAATGAGTTTTGCTTGACTAAAACTTCATTAACTCGTCATTTTATAAATCTGAAAAACAGAAGAACCTGAATTCTGCCTCTTCAGCCTCAGGATGATCATCACGGTGTTCACGGTCGACACGACTGAACCGTGGCCGTGGAGCGTTAGCGTGTCGTTGACGCGTGAGATGAAGCTCCTTAATAAGATGCTACAAAGAAAAGGTGGATCACAGTTTCACATGTTTGAGTTTGATAAATGATTTACACTGAAAACTATTTGCCTTTAAAGGTCCAGTGTAGTGACATCTAGTGGTGAGACTGCAGTTTATTTTTCTCTTAAACTATGGTGGCCTGGACAGACCATAAACTCTGTTTATCCATCAGCTTAAAAAGGTAAAACACATGCTGGTGTGTCCATTCAGGCTGCCGTAGAAACACGACCTCCATCAGACACTGTCCGGTCCAGTTGGTGGCGCCAACGTAGACGGTAACCATGGGAACTTGTTTAACACATTTAACAGAACACTACGACGTTTTAGGGAGCAAGTGCCTGATGTCACTTCCTGTTTCACCAATATAAATGTTAAATAAATACATTTGCATTTACAATAGAGGGGTGACAATTTTTTGTGACGTTATATTTTTTACAGTGTATTGACCTTCAGGGCCACCGTATGTTTTGCTCTTTCTCTTTTGCTCCTTTATGCTAAGCTAACACTTCAATCGAATGAAAGAGATGAAGATATTTTTATTTTTAACACAGTGTTAAAGGTTTTTCATTTCAGTACATGAAGTAAAGACAACCTACACACGTCCTCCCTCCCTCCCTCCCTCTGTCTGTCTGTCTCTCTGTCTGTCTGTCTGTCTCTCTCTCGCCCGCCCGTGTTGGCTCTGCCTGAAGTTTCCAGAAGAGCAGATGAAGAAGAATCAGGAGGCTGCATCAGCTGCTCTGTGATCTCCCGCTCGAGCCAAGCTGTCTGATTGGCTGCAGGCTGCACGGCCATCTTGACTCGCTGGCAGGCAAGTGGCTCAAGCAGTTTGGTTCAGGAGGTGTGTGTGTGTGTGTGTGTGTGTGTGCGTGTGTGTGTGTGTGAGGACTTGGACACACACAGTGAGAATGTGTGGGTGTTTGGAGGATTTATGACTGAGCTGTGAAGATGAAGAAGGGACTGTGTTTCTGTCTGTGTGTGTTTCTCTGTGTGTATTGCAGCATATGTGTGTTGGACTGTGTGTACTCGGGGAAACGATTGTGTCGTACAAAACCTGTCTCACTGTAAACGTGTGTCTTTAACTGTCCACTGTGTGAGACTTGAGCGCCCCTAGTGGTCACAGTTGAGCACGTCGTTCACAGTCGTATCAGCGGTGAAACCATGTGACGTGTGACATAACGTGACATCACGAGGAGACATTATTACAGTCCAAATCTGCAATGATTTCAGCCAATCAGAGAGCAGGACTCAGAGGACAGAGATCACAGAGAGCAGTGCTGTGATAAAAGGTCAGAGGTCAACCTGTTAAACAGAGCTAAATCAAGCCTGCAGCGCCTCCTGGTGACACAAAGGGTGTGATCACATGATTCTGAAACATGTGACCTGTGTGGAATTAGCATGTTCTCCCCGTGTTTATGTGTGTTTTCTGTGGATCGTCCTGCCACAGAAACATGCAGAGGTCAGAGGTCAAATAGAGTCTGACCTCACTATGACCTTTTTAAAAAACAGAATTGCTCTTTAGCCTCATTGTCAGACCTGTAGTGGCAGCTGTAGCCGCTAGTTAGCATGGTTAGCTTTATTAGCAGAGCAGTGCTGTGTTGTGTAAAGACCACACACTGTATGTGGTTTGGTAACCATGGCGACAGAGGACGGAGACGTGAATGATCCACAGCAGGTGAACACATGAATGTGAACATGAATGACAACAGAGACGTCAAGTAACTTTCCCCAGTGTGTGTCTGTGTGTGTGTCTGTGTGTGTGTGTCTGTGTGTCTGTGTGTCTGTGTGTGTGTGTCTGTGTGTGTGTGCGTGTCTGTGTGTGTGTGTGTCAGTGTGTGTCTGTCTCTGTGTGTCTGTGTGTGTGTGTGTCAGTGTGTGTCTGTCTCTGTGTGTCTGTGTGTGTGTGTGTGTGACAGTGTGTGTCAGTGTGTGTGTCGGTGTGTGAGAGTGTGTGTGTGTGTGTGGGTGTGTGGGGGTGTGTGGGGGTGTGTCTGGGTGTGTGTGTGTGTGTGTGTGCGTGTGTCTGTGCGTGTCTGTGTGTGTGTGTGCGTGTGTGTCTGTGTGTGTGTCTGTGTCTGTGTG
>JAFBJR010000932.1:107065-118537 GCA_016785285.1 Brachirus orientalis
ACACACACACACACACACACACACACACACACACACACACACACACACACACACACACACGCACACGCACACTGACACTGACACACACACACTCATACACACGCACACACGCACACACACACACACACACACACACACGCACACACACACACTGACACACACACACACACTGACACACACACACACACTGACACACACACACACACACACACACTGACACACACACACACACACGCACACACACACTGACACACACACACACACGCCTGCCAGCATCAGAATGAAGTGGTCAGTGGACAGCTTGGCTTGTCACAGGAAGCAGTAGGCAGCCGCGCCACATGTAGCTCAGACGACAGAGGACAGGATGGGGGGGGGGGCATCTTTGAGCTCCGCCCCCTCTAACCTGATCCCATCACGCCACATCTGTTGAGCAGTGAACCTGAGTCGACGTCCATGTTTGATGACAGTCTCACTCACACACACACACACAGGAGCTTGGTCACCATGGTAACCATGGTAAGTCAGGCCCATGTGTGGGCAGCCCTGTGCTGCTGCTGCTGCTGCTGCTGCCGCTGCTGCTGCTGCTGCTGCTGCTACTGCTGCTGCTGTGTTGAATGAACACTCATTCAACCAAATATTTAACTTTAAATAAGTTTCAACCTTATTTAACTTTAGATAAACTGTCATAAATGGACAGTGTTTGTGTCTCTGACGTATTTCATTTTTTTGTTATAATGTATTTATAGTTTTTAACAAGTATTTTACATATTAAACAGGGACTTGAGTTGCACATTAACAACAGAGTCTTTGCAGCTCATCAGCTTCAAGTTCTGTTTTGAAACTATGTCAAACTGCATCGTCACTATTAAAGAAATAATTGAATCAGAAACAGGGAGATAGAGCTGCTCAGTGAAGTTCAACAAAACTATTATGTTTTTATGAATGTAGCTGATGACTTTATTTAAAATAAGTGGAGTTCAGAGTCGGAGCAGAAAAATGTGGAATCGTTTTATTTATAGATTTTCTTTGTTTGAGAAAAGTTATTTTTACTTCTTGTAACTTGACGAATATAACCTTTGGGTAAAACTGAAAATCATTATTCTCACTATGTTCACTTCTTACTGGGGACGTACAATGTTGGACTTTTTCTTACATCCAATATTCTGCTACGTTGTGAGGATTTGGGCCGAAAACTGACACTGAAGCGTAAAAGTTTCTCCCTGTGACAAACTGCACACGTCATTAAGTCTCTTCTGGAGTGAAATTGACATCATATTTTCATAATCATGTCGCAGCAGATGTAGATATACATTTTCTTATTGTTTTCTGATATATGATAATACATACAAGAACAGGCTGATCATCAGTTTCAGTTGCCTCATGAGTCGTCAGTTATAACTGGAAATGACATCACACCTGAGGTGAGTGTTTACCAGTTTCCACGGAACTTAACTAGTCAGGTTATTTGGTGGTTAATATTAGCATTTTACGTCGGTTCAGTGACTTGAAATTACAACTTCAGGGCTGAACGGCTTGTGATTGGGCTCACCATCTCCGTCTTTCAGCAGTGCTGTCGCTAAATACACCAGACTCCTCTGTTAAATATGGACATTTTACAAATGTCCTTGTTAAATGTTGCAGATTAACGCATGTTTTCAGGATTTTCAAGTCTTTTTAACTCATCTACAGTTCAACATTGTTCGCGCTCGTGACTCTTCCAGTGACGACGCTCTCTGACCAATCAGAGGCCGGCAGTCTGTCCACGTCACATGTTAGTATCACAGCAGGGACTAAAACAGAACCAGGACCAGGTTCTATCACTGATGGAGAAGGAAATAAATGAGCAGAGCTGAGCCGAGCTGAGCTGGAACTGTGTCATAGAAAAGCGCCTTTAGTGTCATGATGACCCTCATTATGTGTGACTGTAGGAGCAGCATCAGTCTGCCTGTGTGTGTGTGTGTGTGTGCATGCGCGTGTGTGTGCGTGTGTGTGTGCGTGTGTGTGTGTGTGTGTGTGTGCGTGTGTGTGCGTGTGTGTGTGCGTGTGTGCGTGTTGCGTGTGTGTGTGTGCGTGTGTGTGTGTGCGTGTGTGTGTGTGCGTGTGTGTGTGTGCGTGTGTGTGTGTGCGTGTGTGTGTGTGCGTGTGTGTGTGTGCGTGTGTGTGTGTGCGTGTGTGTGTGTGCGTGTGTGTGTGTGCGTGTGTGTGTGTGCATGTGTGTGTGTGTGTGTCCTGTAATTGTGCAGACCAAGAAAGGAGAACGAGCACAGTTTTAACAATCTCTCGTCAGCAAGGAGCCATCAGCCGTGAAACAAAGGGAGCCACTGATTTATCCAGCAGCAGGGGCGGTGGGTGGGAGAGCTGGGGGGGCAGCGAGGAATTATCCGGAAAGGTCATCCTCAATTTCTGTCCAGAAATGATCTTTTCCCACTATGTAATAAACATTTATCTGATCCCTTTATTGGCTTTATTAGATCTGACAGTTTAGTTAAGCCGTTTCCAGCCAGCGACGCCGCAGGTCGTGACAGTTAACGTTGCGCAGAAAAGTTCCATTGCTTGGGTTTGTGTTCATGGGACTGCAGGGGCAAGGACAGTGGGTCTGGGCCCGGTGTTATTATCACATAAATATCTGTGCAGCAGCACATGGTGGAGCAGGACATCAGGCGCTCTGAGGTCAACGTCTGAATCTGGACTGAGGAAACACAAACGGTCAACACAAATCAACAGATCCTGATGCAAATAATGACTTTTGCAGATTATATTTGTTTAAAGACAACAAGGACGCTACAGCGGTCGCTGCTGTGCCAGGTGACAGTGGGACTGCAGTTTCCTGTTGGAAAACTCTGTCTAACAGTGAGATTAAAACGTCAGCATGTTCTTAAAATGCTGTAAACTTAAACTGATGGATATTTTAGTAGATGAATATATCGTACAGTCACGTGTGTAAACCCTCTCCCACACCAAAGTCCATAGAGAAAATCAGTGATTTTACATCACAGCACACAGGAGCTGTTGATCCACTGCTGCCTCCATCACTAAGTTCAAATGTCTTATTTTGTCAATTCGGCATTTGAAAGTCTTAATGTAGATTTATTTCAGTGACACAAAGTGACCACACGAGGCAGCAGTAGACCAGCAGCTCCTGTGTCCCTGTGAGCTAAAATCACTGATTTTCTCTATGGACTTTGGTGTGGGAGAGGGTTTACACACGTGACTGTACGATATATTCATCTACTAACAGTGAGATAAAGACGTGAACATGTTCTGAAGATATTGTAGACTTAAACTGACGTAGATTTAACTGCCTTTAGTGCAGTGGTGAAAAACTGATTTTCCTAAACCTCTGAGTCTCAGTCTGGTTCTCAGCAGCAGGGGGCGCTCACAGCAGAGTCACTACTTAACTGTTGATGTTTGAGTACATCACACACACCATAAATAATTAAAAAATATGCATATATTATAAACTAAATTAACAAATAAAAAAACATAAAAATAAAAAGTAGGTCAGTGGTATATAAAAAATAATTTAAATAATAATTAACATATGGAAATTATGTTATTATATTTTAAAGTCAGTCTGATCATGTATAAGCAGGTATTATAGACTCAAATGACCTGGGGAGAGGTCAAGTGTAGGAAAAAAATGACTGGGGGGCATAAGAACTTTATATTATATCACAATATTTCATTATATAATTATTTTGCAGAATTGCAGAAAGTCTTTGCTTTGATAAAGATTGACCTATAGTTCCAAATAAAAAAACTGGTGTCAGACTCCATGAAACCCAGTTTTAATTCTATCGTGGTCTTGCCTGGACCAATATGGCGGTGACGCTGACACGAGGTCCAAACCTGCAGTCTGTCTGAGTACATACTGTAAAACTGTCTGTTTGCCACGTGGTGTGTTATTTAGTCCACTGTGCCACAGTCTGATCCTAGTGTTTGACAAAGTGCTTGTTATTAGTGAGATTTATGATTCTTCTCGCGCCTCAGAGTCCGTCAGTGGCGTCCCAAGGTTAATTAGGTTGATCACGTCTTTAAATAGCGGGCAGATCGTTGCTCTTCTCTCTCGCGTGCCCCCCTCTGTCGGAGCGCAGCAGCAACGTTCGCCGGCTGGATCCTGTTCAGGAGCTGTCAGGGTTTTTTCTTCTTCTACTTGGTTTTTTTTCTATTTATTTTTTTTTTCAAACCCTGGCGCCCGATGTGGGGCAGGCGGGCTAAGTTAGCGCGAAAGTGAAGTTGTCACTCAGAGACAGAGGAGGTGCAGTGTAGTGTGGGCTGCAGGAGCTAACGGTTTGCCTGCGACTCGCCTCCAATCCAGACCATCTGTGGCCCCAGCTGGAGCGCCAGCGATGGTCTGGCACTTGTACCGCGCCATATTTACAGATCTAAACACAAATGGCTACTGCCTGATTGTTTCACGATTCATTAGTCAGACAAGCTCGGCTCTCGCGCCAGCCCAGCTGTTACAGAGTAAACCTTTGTCACTTAATAGGGCTGCTTATTGCCTCCCCATCAAACGTATTGATCTGTGGCCGCCTCCTTTAAGGTGAGAAGGTTTGGGGGGGGGGGGCAGTGGGACGGACAGGACAAACATGGTCCAATAGGAGACACAGGTGAAAAAAAAACCACACAAAACCATTTATCTTTTCATTTTTAAACAGATTTTTCACGTCACACATGTTTGTTTGACTCCAGATTCAGAACAAATGAAAAGTCTCCTTATTCTCCAGTCTTCATTAATTAATAAACAGGGAATCAAGACACAGATATATTAAACAGTTTTAATTATTTTAGGGCCACACGGTCAGAACAAGGGTCTTTCTACATGGAGTTAGCATGTTCTCCCCGTGCGTACATGGGTTTTCTCCAGGTTCTCCTGTTTCCTTCCACAGTCCAAAAAACATGCAGATTAAGGGATTAGGATTAGCACAACTGGACACTGTAAATGACCATAGGTGTGAGGTTTTCAGCCTTAACATATGCCGAGCTTTGAGATCATGTATGTTGTGATTCTGAACCACAACATGATTCATCAACATCAACGTCTGTTTTCTCTCTGTTTCCTGAAGGAGCATCTGGAAAACCACAACATGAAGACGACAGCAGTAAAAGAAGCTAAGGTTAGCTTTCAAGTAGCATTCATTTTAGCTAACATTAGGTATCAAGTTAACAGCAGTAAAAATTAGCTTATGTTAGCTTTCTAGTATCATTCATTTTAGCTAACATTAGGTATCAAGTTAACAGCAGTAAAAATTAGCTAATGTTAGCTTTCTAGTATCATTCATTTTAGCTAACATTAGGTATCAAGTTAACAGCAGTAAAAATTAGCTAATGTTAGCTTTCTAGTAGCATTAATTTTAGCTAACATTAGGTATCAAGTTAACAGCAGTAAAAGTTATTAACTTGTTACAACACATTGTCCTTATGACTTTTTTTAAGGATTTTGGCTAACACGTGTTAGCATTGTTGGTCGTTGCCTGGGACCTCCCTCCCAGGCAACGACCAACAATGATTGACCCAGATACGTGCAGCAGTAGTCAGACTATGAATCCCATTATCCAGGGACTAATGTGTTTACATGGCATTAAGAAAAGTGTGTTATTGTCTTAGACTCACTCAGCATCCACCATCCATCTTCTGCCGCTTATGAGTTGGAAATAAACGTGAAAGATTTCGAAAATGCGCGTCGCTGTGGTCGTTCGTCAGAGGAGGGAAAGAGGCGGGAAACATGGAGGGTCAGTCCTGAGGTCAAGTGTTGATGGCCGGGTCAGTGGAGGAGAGTGTATTGATTTTACATTAACAGCATCATCACAGTAACTCACCGATCTGAACCTCAACGCTCACATATCGACTTTCTGCCATTTTACATCCTCCTCACTGGAATCTATGAACTTCAGCTGAGCCGCGGCGTGTGGAGCCTGGACGCTAATCACCAGGAAATTAGACGGGTTACAGGTGGAGGGGGGCGGGGTCAGACAGGGTCAGGGGTTAAGATGGAGCAAGATAACAACAGTGATAGTCCCAGGGGAACCAGACTGAAGCAACACTGTGACATATGTGTTGACTTCCTGTCGTCTATAACATACACATACAGTCAGTGTCTGTACAGGAAATGACATGTACACGGTAGAATTAGCTTTACACGTCTCACAATTTTAAATATCTGATTTAATTAAGATGTTATTAGCTAATTAGCTCGTGTTGATAAACGCTCTATTAATCCTCCTCAGTGTCTGTTCCAGGCATTAAAGTGTTACAGGTTCTAATTACCAGACTGCAGAGTTCAGGCCATTAACACATCAAGCATGTGACGCTTCTACGGAGGCCCAGAGGACCAAAACAGTGACACAATGAAGCTGTGTTTTGCACTTTAGGGCCACCGTAGCTGCTGCTCTTCACTGAGATACTGACCTGTGTAGATTTTGTCTGCTGTGAGAACATGCTTCATACTTTTAGCAGTTGTTGAAAAAGTCTTTCAGGATGAAATTAAATGCTCTATATTTACATCTAACATTCAGCAGCAGCATGTATTTAAGGTTTGTAAACCACTCCCTCTCCCACACCAAAGTCCATAGAGAAAATCAGTGATTTTAGCTCACAGGGACACAGGAGCTGCTGGTCTACTGCTGCCTCGTGTGGTCACTTTGTGTCACTGACATAAATCTGAATAAATTGTTTTAAAAGCTGAATTTACAAAGTAAGACATTTGAACTTAGTGATGGAGGCAGCAGTAGACCAGCAGCTCCTGTGTCCCTGTGAGCTAAAATCACTGATTTTCTCCATGGACTTTGGTCTTTGGTGTGGGAGAGTGAGTGGTTTACAAACTTCACTTTCCTGTTGGAAAAGTCTGTCTAACAGTGACATAAAGACGTGACCATGTTCTGAAGATGTCGTAGACTTAAACTGACATAGATGTTATTACAGGAGTCTTTTGTTAAGTGGCTAAAATCTGTCTTTTGCACCCATGTTTTCTCTGAGCCTCTGTGTGTCAGGCTGCTTCTCAGCAGCAGGGGGCGCTCACAGCACAGTCAGCTGTGACTGTGTGTCAGTACCTCATACAGCCAGACTTCAAAGAACCTGGACTGTGTGTGTGGTAGTGTGTATGTGTCAAAAACTCTGTGTCCATTTACATCCGTGCAGGTGTGAGTGACTTTACAGTGGGTGTGTGTGTGTGTGTGCATGTGTGTGTGTGCTGACTTCACACACGCACACACACACACAGTGTCAGTGTCAGTGAGGCGTTGTGGGACCAGCCCGAGCCTCCAGTGCATCCATCATGGCGCTGACAGCACCGTCGTCCCCACACACTGTTCAAAGTGAGATATTCAGTATGGCTGCTTAGCAAATAATTGATGGGGTGCTTCCCGCTTTTTAAGGAGAGCAGCATTCAACGGCGGGTCGGTGACGAGAGCTTTTAATGTGACGCGTGAATCACTCTTTCATGACCCATAAAGCCATCTGGAATAACAAAGCACCGGCTCTGGTTTGGGGCTTTTTTCAGAGTTTCACAGAGTTTTCTCCTGCAGCATTGTACTTGTGTCTGTGTAAAAGTGAAAGAGAAGTGGACTATGAAAACAGTTAATTTATATCAATGGAAAACTTCTTATATGTGACTTCTCTACTCATTGATATTTCTTAAACATTATTGTCTGTTTAGATTAGATTAGATTAGATAAAATTGATCCTTCAGACAGTGCCTCCAGGAAATTAAAGTTCTAGCAGCAGCAGTACAGTACAGAATCCAAAAACAGAAGAAATGAAAGACAGAAAAGCAGAAAGATTAGCGTAAGTGGTAATAGAAATGTAAAATAAATATACGAAGCATACACCATGCACCACACTGTTGGGAATGTTTATCTTGATATTTTATGTCGTTTTGAGTGAACATTTTTACTGTTGTAACTTTACTGTGGAGCCAAGGTTCACGATTGGTGGTTGTTTTGTACTGACTGTGCTCTGAGCGCCTCCTTGTGCCAAAAACTTTAGTTTAAGTCTACGATATGCTAAGAACATGTTCACGTCTTTATCTCACTGTTAGACAGACTTTTCCAACAGGAAAGTGAAGTTTGTAAACCCCAGTCCACTGCTGCCTCCATCACTAAGTTCAAATATATTATTTAGTGAATTTGGCATTTAAAGACCTACAGTATGTTCAGGTTTACGTCAGTGACACAAAGTGACCACACGAGGCAGCAGTAGACCAGCAGCTCCTGTGTCCCTGTGAGCTAAAATCACTGATTTTCTCTATGGACTTTGGTGTGGGAGAGTGAGTGGTTTACAAACTTCACTTTCCTGTTGGAAAAGTCTGTCTAACAGTGACATAAAGACGTGAACATGTTCTGAAGACAGCGTAGTGACGTAGATTTTATTAGCTGACTTCTGTTAAGAGCCTCCATCATGGCTGAGTTGGACCAAACTGTCTGGAACAAAAAGGTGTCTGTACTTTCAGCTGGTAAATGTCTGAGCAGAGCATCAGCCTCCACTAAACAAGATTTACGACTTTAATATTTTCACTGGTGGATTCAAACATTGACACGCTGGAACATGCAGATGAAAAGTAAGAAAAGAGACAGAGAAGTTGTTTGATGTCTGCTCCTGTTGCCAGGAACAGAGCGAACAGCAAAGTGTGAGGCGTTGAGCGTCTGCGTGCTGTCGTTCCACTTCCTGTTATTGTCCGGTTTGTTTGAATGGCGTTTTTCAGCTCACTGCACCTTCACAGCAGATGGACGGCAAATATGGCCTCTGATTTATCTGGCCACTGATTAACTGTGAGAAAGCAACACTCCACCAAGTGTGTGTGTGTGTGTGTGTGTGTGTGTGTGTGCTAATATATTCATGAAAATGTATTCGTAAAAAATGATAATTGTGATGGAAACCCTTCGGTGGCTCAGAGGATGAGTCAATAAAAAGCAGCAGGAATTGTTATATGGACTCGCAATAACAGATGGGGGGGAAGTGTGTGTGTGTGTGTGTGTGTGTGTGTGGTGCGGGGGGGGGGTGTGTGTGTGTGTGTGTGTGTGTGTGTGTGTGTGTGGTGCGGGGGGGGGGGGGGGGGGGTGGGGGGGGGGGGGGGGGGGGGGGGGGGGGGGGGGGGGGGGGGGGGGGGGGTCATGGTGGCCTGATCACACTAAAGTGGGTGTTAAAATGTTACACAACAAGCTTTTATTTCCCTCCTCTGCTCCTTCCGACTCCATAATTCAGTCTCTTCTCAGAACTTCTTTCCTCCAGACTGAAGTTTAATGTGACGTTTGTTTTGAACGATGACATGAAGCAGCTCATACGTCGACTTTCTCTGTGTTTTCCTTTCATTTGTCGGACTTTAGCTCTCTGCTCCTGAGAGCGTTTAGCAGCGAGTTGGACAAAAGTCAGACAGAGATGAATGTCAGCCATTATTGCGGGCGGCCATTTGTGCTGGTATTTGACTCACTAATGATCATCTTCCAGGCGGGGGTTCATCACACACACACACACACACACACACACACACACACGCACACACACACACACGGCCACTCCTTCAAAGGCTTTTGTCAGTTTTTTGTGTCAGACATCACAGTGTCACATGTGACTTTCTCCCAGAGAGATCAATAAAGTTTGATCTGTCTATGATGTCATCCCTGGTGGACTCTCCTGACCTGGTGTCAGGTCCACCTGGACCTGGTGTCAGGTCCACCCAGACTCGGCACCTGCTGAGGAATTGGCTTGTTTGTTTGTGAGAGCCTGAGGAATCAATCCCAACAAGTGAGGCTGAGCAATAACTTTGTGTCGACTGAACCAAAATCACTGGTCAGAAATGAATAATCAGTAGGATAATTCTGGTCAAAACGTTAGAGAAGATAAGGTCTGATAATGTTAGCATGCTAGCAGCTAGCATACCTAAGTTCATTGTTGGTTACCTTGCAGCCACACGTTCACGTCACTCTAACTCCTGTCAGTGGGCGTGTCCAAAGTTATGATGTGTTTCATTTACATTGTCTCACCCTCCAGTTTATCGCGTTCTCGTTGAGAAGTTGGAAAAAAAGCACGGGCACAAACATATCTCAGGCTAACCATCGTTAGCAACACGTCACTAACAACATTCTCCAAAATTTTTTGTCCATGCGGCAAAGAAACGTGGTTCAACGTGTTCGACTGATTTACTGAGAAACAAATACAACAGACGTGAAATTAACGTTAAAAGTACCAGTGTTTGTATGAGTGGCAGCCATCTTGGAATCCTAACTCTACTTTGTAGCAACAGATGCTAATGTTGCTAAAGTGATTGTGGTGTGGGCCAATTCTGTTCCAATAAAAACACCAGCATCAGGAAGAACCACCTCGAGAGAGAGCTGTGATTGGACACTTTTTAGTCTTGAACACATTAACGTGATTTGATTCGCTGCTGCTTGAGTCGCTCAAAGACAAGGAACAGGCCCACAATGCAGTTCACCAACGCATGACAATGCTACATTTAAAGCCAATGAGCCGAGTTTTTAACGAGACTCATGACCTCATGTTTACGATACGATAATCTTTAATTTGTCGTTCTCATGATACGATGTGTTTTCCGACACCGAGGCCCAGATAGCGTACGAGCTGCGACACACAGCTATTTATTTTGAATAAATAACAGCTTCCTAATTAACGTTTAACACCAAAAGCCATGTTTGTGTTTGACCTCTGCTGCCACCCACTGGCTATTTTATGCTCTGCCTCTGTGGTGATGCTCATGTCTCAAGACTATTATCACAGCATTTGCTGCTAAATTGATTCAGTAACTTGTGAATTTAAACATGTATCTGCAAAATAAGCGTCACTGCTGCTTTCACGTTTTTCAGCATAATCTTAATGAATACTATAATTATTAGGGCTAATGTTTGTATATGCAGTATTTATGCTATTTATGCTAGACCTAAATATCTCATTTGTCGTCATGGTAACATTATTTAACACAAACATATCAGGTTGTTGTAAAAGTGGCACAGTACTGGTGTTTGTATGTGACAAAGCTTTGTGTTTTTTGGGATGAGATAAGTCTGGTTGTCATAGTTACAGTAACACCTGACTGACATTACAATGTGAGCTGCTACGTTCAGAAGCAACAACAGGAGTCAGATCGGCTTTTTATCGGTTTATAAATCACTATGTCGCCATGTGTGACCATCAAACACATGTTCACTGAGAGAGAGAGACACAGAGAGAGAGAGACACAGAGAGAGAGAGACACAGAGAGAGAGAGTTGGCAGTTTTGTTGGAGCCCTTCAGTAAGGTCAGCTCGCTCGCCCCATTCCCAAATATCCCTGTGAGAGAGACAGAGAGAGAAGTGTGGGGATACATTATAGCTAATGATGCTTCGCCAAGAGTTGCTGAGTGTTGAGCATCAGACGAGAGAGAGAGAGAGAGAGAGAGCAGGGCGAGAGAGAGAGAGAGAGCAGGGCGAGAGAGAGAGAGCAGGGCAAGAGAGAGAGAGAGAGCAGGGCGAGAGAGAGAGAG
>JAFBJR010000933.1:0-12541 GCA_016785285.1 Brachirus orientalis
AGACAAGAGCAGCAACAATCATCCACACAATATGTTCCATCTCTGCAAAGAGCTGCAACATTGACTCTGACACAGCAGCACTTCTGACCGACTCACTGACACGCCTACTGGACAGTGTCGCCCTCTGCTGGACGGGAAAGGTTGTGCAGCTTGTGTTTCTGTACAGAGGCTGTGAGTTTGGTGTCACTGTGGGCGTCACTGCAGCTTCAGCTCACACCGGCACTGAAGGTCCAAGACAATCCTGTGATGAAGACGTCTTCTCACCTGAAGTCTTCATTCTTTACAGCTGAACCAACGAATCCCTCCATCATCAGAATCACATTGTGACAGTGAAGAGTGAAGTGTTCTTCAGCAGCGACACCAGAAACGTCCTGTGACCGACCCTGAATAAGGAGAACAAGGAGGAGTCGGTTTGTTTTTTGTCGTGGGTTTTGAGCGCCCCCTGCTGCTGAGAACCAGCCTCGATACAGAGATTCAGTTAAAACATGGCTGCCAGCAGAGACCCAAGGTAAATGTATTTTAGCCACTTTATAAAATAAAATACTGTGTAATAAAATCAATAGATAGATAGATAGATATTAGGGCTCCAGCAGCAGTACAGCACCAAAAACAGCAGGGACGCCACAAGGACGTACATGTACAGGACACAAACATATATTTCTATTATTAGATTTAGAAATACTAAGGTATAGGATACCACATTAGCTCTATGGTATGTATACAGTATATACATATAAGCAGGACAGGTGTAATTATAAAGCAGTAGTAGGACAGCTATATAAGTGAATAATATAAAAATATATCACAATAAAGTCAGTTTAAGTCTATGATATCTTAAGAATATGATTTGCTTTTTGTAACTGTGGAAATACAAAAGACCAAACAAATCAACCAACAGGAGAGTGTTTGTTGTTGGGAAGCAGAAGCTTCTGAAACTGAAAAAAGAATGACATCACTTCTGATCTGTGAAGACCACGACTTTATCTCACTGTCAGACAGACTTTTCCAACAGGAAACTCAAGTTTGTAAACCACTCACTCTCCCACACCAAAGTCCATAGAGAAAATCAGTGATTTTAGCTCACAGGGACACAGGAGTTGTTGATCCACTGCTGCCTCCATCACTAAGTTCAAATGTCTTATTTTGTCACTTCGGCATTCAAAATCCTTTATTTTGATTTAAATCAGTGACACAAAGTGACCACACGAGGCAGCAGTAGACCAGCAGCTCCTGTGTCCCTGTGAGCTAAAATCACTGGTTTTCTCTATGGACTTTGTTTTCTACTGACAAAGCTTTTGTTCATGTTTTGTGAAATGACAGTCTTGTTTTAATTTATATGAAGATGATGGTAGTTTTTGGTAGATCCCTCTTTGAAAACCTGTTCCTGCTTTAAGTCACTTTATCTTCATTTACTTGTCACTTTAACTTGAATGTATTTTACTGTTTGGTCTGTAATTAAACAATGTCTGTTTAAAACAGGTATTTCTTGTGACTGAGTTTCTGTATTTCAACGAGTTCACCTCTATGAATAAACTCACCTCTTAAATAAAATGAGTTGTCCACAGACACCAGTAGGGGGCAGTAGTGCGTGTATTTAAAAAAGACTTAAGTGCTAAAAAAACTGAGCAGAGGTCATGGATCATAGATGTGGGGTTAAGACTTCTGTGGGTGTTTTCAGCCAAACTTCCTGTTCCTTCCTGAAAACTAGCAGGACAATATAATAATATAATAAATGAATAGCTACAAGCTATTCAGAGAGACTTTAGTACCATCTTCACCGGCACTGATCAGATAATGGAGCGCTCCCTGAAGCACAACACTTTTCAGTCCATTGGGTGGCGCTCTTTTTTTCACTTTACTGACGAAGAAGACGCTAACCGTGAAAACTAGCTTGAGATCGTCAGAGTCAGAATACTTTTATTATCCCAAAAGGAAATTGTTGTTACAATTGCTCCATATCAGACACAGTAGGTACCAGAAGAGAAGAACACACAAGTTAAATTAAGAGAATTTAAATAAAAATTAAAAAATAAACAAATAAAATAGCACAAAGCCCTTGTTTAAAACAAGAACAACAACAACAATGCACAATGTGTACAAGTTAAACATCATAAATATGATGATTAATACTTATACTTAATGTTTTTTATTAAGTGATATGTGTGAATACCATCATATTGATATTATATATATCGTTTTCATACAATATTTGTATCCTTTGCACATCCTATTTATATATTCATATTCATGGCTACTGTTTGTGGTATTATATCTTACTTAGTCAAGTATTTATTTATCCTGCATATATTACACCTATACCTACACTATATATCCCATATATATCATATATCATATCTGTGTGTAAGGCTAAAGGTGTTCTTTTTATTATCACTATTATTACTATTTCCATTATACACTGTTGCTGCTACCATGAGTATTATATACTACTATATACTGTTATTATCAGTGACATTACCACCATAGCATCAGTATTATACCATCATCCTGCCACTGCCCCTTATCTGCTTACTTAACTTGTTTTTCTAAATGCCCTTGTCCCACTCTGTATATATTTTATTTCTACTCTTACTCCTAGTTTATTCCACTCAAGTATGTTGTGCTATTGTATTTTCTTTTCTATTGTTTTAATACTGGACTAATGTGACAACATAATTTCCCTTCTGGGATAAATAAAGTTATCTATCTATCTAATGAGTACGGATACGGATCTAAAGATGGGAGCTGTAAAGTGTGATGGCCACGGGCAGGAATCATTTCCTGTAGCCGACCAGCAGAGAGGACGTCCATCCCGAGGAGACAACAAGGACAGCCTGAGGACAAACTGAATGTGCGGTTGATGTGGACCCTGGTTTTAGTGCAAATGGAAGCACAGGCAAGTGCACACATGCTGCACCGGGACCAAGCCTTTAATCCAGACCAGAACAACACCCAGGTTCAGTGTGTTGCTGTTTCCACGGAGGAGCACGAATGAGGCAACTCAGAGCTTAAAAACAACAGTATTTCCTCACACAGGTTGGTTAGCTAACGAGTAAGCTAATCTGTAACGACCCGTGTTACGGCACGTTAAAGCTAAAGCTACAGCTACAGTCGTCAGCAGCTGTGGCCCAAAAAAACCCGCAACCCGCCATGTTTGCAAGCGACTTTACAGAAGAACAAGCCAAAAGTTACTCATAATATTTGGTAAGTGTGTTTCTGATTTGGAAATGGACACTTTCTGTAAAGGGAACATCCCATAGAATTACAACTACAGGGGGCGCTCCAGTCAAAACTCCATACTTAGAAGTGGGAAATGACTCTGTCACTGTTGTTATTAATGAATAATGATATATTTTTATTTTCTAATGAACGAGTTTATGATTAATCTGATTATTATCGCCGTGCGCGGACCCGAGGGCGCGCTCCTGCGTGAGAACACAGGCGGGAGCGCGCCCGGTGTCCGGCTCGTGCCCGGGGCTCTGTGGAGTGAGCGGACGGAGTGAGGAACCAGCAGCCGGACACACGCTCAGACCGCCGCGGCAGTCCGCTCACTTCCAGCGGCTCACACGGCTCTCCACTGCGGCTCTGGGGTGGACGTTTTCAGCGGCAGGAAGCAGAGGGACTCTCCCCTCTTTAGACGCCGGTTTGTTGGAGGTTTAAAGCCCGCGGAGCTAACCCGGGAGAGCGGGACAATGAGGGGAAGCCAGCCGGGCTGCCGGACCGCTGCTAACGGCTAACTGAGAGCGACTCCGCTCTGCCGTGACGGATTAAACTTCGACTTTCGCCACTTTTTAAAACACTTTAACTCCTTTCTCTCGGCTCCGTCGACTCTTCTGGAGAGCTTCCTTCCAAACACAACAAGTTTGTTCCTTCCCGTCGGGACATGGAGACGGACTCGGTGTCAGGCGACGTGGAGTCCCTGCACGGCGGACTGAGCCTCCTGGACCCGCTGGTGGAGCGGATCCTGGGGGACTCCGTGTCCCAGCAGCAGGGCTGGCTCCGGGTCTACGGTAAGAAAACACTCACACACACACACACACTCACTCAGAGACACGGGGCAGAGTCAGCACCGAGCGGGCACGCGTTTTATTAAAGCTGCCCGGAAACTAGAGGGGCAGTCCGGGGAGCCAGGTAGAGAGCCGCGGGCCGGGGCCGAGGTCATGGCGGACACCGGGTGACTGGAAACCGGAGCTTCTGCTGGAGCTCAGGGTGACTCTCTCCTTGTTAATCTGCAGTCAGAGCCTCCAGTTTCAGCACATGTCCCCTTCACACTGAGGTCAAAGGTCACCCCCCCCCCAGCTGCGTTTGGACCCTTTAAGTCCCATTAACTAATAATAGATCCACTTTAGTGTGTAATCTGTCATGAAGAAACAAGTGGGATGATGGTGTTGGGAGTCTCTCTGTCTCACACAAACATGTTCATAACTTCATTCAAAGATGCATAAACTTTCTTTAAACAGACACAAGTGCATAGATTTGAATTAATAAAAAGGGAAAATTAAAACCCTGAAATCAAAAGGCTACTCTTGTTACAAGTTGTGTTAAAATCATCAAACTGCATCTAAGTTTCAGTGTGGACCTTTACACGGTAAAACACCAATCTTTCATTGGCCCATATATATGTTTGTATTCATGTATATTGGCTCTAAAAAAGGAAATGATTTGCTTTTTGTAACTGTGGAAATACATCAGACCAAACAAATCAACCAACCAGAGAGTGTTTGTTGTTGGGAAGCAGAAGCTTCTGAAACTGAAGAAGAGTGACATCAGTTCTGATCTGTGAAGACCACGACTTTATCTCACTGTCAGACAGACTTTTCCAACAGGAAAGTCAAGTTTGTAAACCACTCACTCTCCCACACCAAAGTCCATAGAGAAAATCAGTGATTTTAGCTCACAGGGACACAGGAGTTGTTGATCCACTGCTGCCTCCGCCAGTAAACTCAAATATATTATTTTATGAGTTCGGCTTTTGAAATCCTTTGCTCAGATTTACTTCAGTGACACAAAGTGACCACACGAGGCAGCAGTAGACCAGCAGCTCCTGTGTCCCTGTGAGCTAAAATCACTGATTTTCTCTATGGACTTTGGTGTGGGAGAGTGAGTGGTTTACAAACTTGACTTTCCTGTTGGAAAAGTCTGTCTAA
Source organism: Brachirus orientalis (assembly GCA_016785285.1). Classification (NCBI taxonomy): domain Eukaryota; kingdom Metazoa; phylum Chordata; class Actinopteri; order Pleuronectiformes; family Soleidae; genus Brachirus; species Brachirus orientalis. The sequence continues at coordinate 5,145 of JAFBJR010000933.1, forward strand.
CAGTGAGATGAAGACGTGAACATGATCTGAAGATGCTGTAGAAATCAGTTTTTACTGAGACGGAGCCTTTGTGTCTCAGTCTGGTTTTCAGCAGCAGGGGGCGCTCACGGCACAGTCGGCACTGACAAATGTTTTTCCACTACACAATTCCAGCTTGGTATGAGACACGTCATTTTCCATGACGTCATAGTTCCTCCTGGATGCGGTCGTCATAGAAACAGCCGTGACGACACACAGACACAAACACGTGACGGTCAAAGCAGTTGTTTTCTTTTTCCTCAGTTTTCTAAACAGATGAGTTCCCTGAATGGTTCAGTACTTCCTGACTCCGTCTGACACAGTCACTGAAGTGAAATACGGCTGAACGGCTTGTGATTGGGCTCACCATCTCCGTCTTTCAGCAGTGCTGTCGCTAAATACACCAGACTCCTCTGTTAAATATGGACATTTTACAAATGTCCTTGTTAAATGTTGCAGATTAACGCATGTTTTCAGGATTTTCAAGTCTTTTTAACTGATCTACAGTTCAACATTGTTCACTTTGATTCTCGTGTCGGACTTTGTCGCGCTCGTGACTCTTCCAGTGACGACGCTCTCTGACCAATCAGTGGCCGGCAGTCTGTCCACGTCACATTTTAGTATCGGCTCGACTGGAACCTCCACAGAGCAGGGACTAAAAAAAAGGACCAGGTACCAGGTTCTATCACTGATGGGAAAGAAAAGAAAACTTCTCTATCGTGGAAAAACACGTGTGTGTCAGAACTTCATACAACACACTAAGAAAAGAAAAACTATCCCTTTAATGGTCACTTCAGTGGAACTGGCTGATGTAGTGTTTGTTCCCTGAACACAGCGCTGGTATCTATGGAAACAGGATTGTGTAGGGACACCCCCCCCACACACACACACAGAGTGATGTCAGCAGCCACTTTGTGTTGATGACCTCACCCGTCGGGACTTGCTGCCATCCACAACACACCTCACACACGCTCAACAATGACTGCCGCTGCTGCTGCTGCTGCTGCTGCTGCCGCTGCTGCCGCTGCTGCTGCTGCTGCTGCTGCTGCCGCTGCTGCTGCTGTGCTGCTGCTGCTGTGCTGCCTTCAGGGTCACCTCACTGAATAAAAATAAACCAGTGTTGCACTGCAGGAAGTTCACTTCCATTCACTGGTGTTGGCTCAGGGAGGAGGAGGAGGAGCCAAGGTCAGCGGGGGTGATGATGCTGCGTTTACCAGCAGACGGAGGATGACATCATCAGTGTGATATTCCTCTGATTCATGAGCAGCCCAAATGTGAGGCATTCACTCAGCATGACATCATTGTCACATGATCACAAGTTCTGTTACGTGACTTGGCAGAATAAAGTTTTTGAATGAAGTGAACATTTCACTTGATTTGTTCGAGTACCATCACACAGTTTTAATATCTAAAAATATTACTCATGTAATAAAATCTATCTCAGTTGAAGTCTACGATGTCTTCAGATCATGTTCACGTCTTTATCTCACTGTTAGACAGACTTTTCCAACAGGAAAGTGAAGTTTGTAAACCACTCACTCTCCCACACCAAAGTCCATAGAGAAAATCAGTGATTTTAGCTCACAGGGACACAGGAGCTGCTGGTCTACTGCTGCCTCGTGTGGTCAGTTTGTGTCACTGAGGTAAATATAAATAAAGATTTTCAAACACTGAAGTGACAAAATAATATATTTGAGTTGACTGATGGAGGCAGCAGTGGATCATCAACTCCTGTGTGCTGTGATGTAAAATCACTGGTTTTCTCTATGGACTTTGGTGTGGGAGAGTGAGTGGTTTACAAACCAGTTTTACACAAGGAAAATACATTTTAGGCCCTTGACCAAGAGATATATTGAAAGAAATCTACATCAGATTAAGTCAGCAGTATCTTCAGAACATGTTCCCGTCTTTACCTCACTGTTAGACAGACTTTTCCAACAGAAAACGTCACACCCACACACTGAGCAGTCTAATCTCATATGAGATTATGAATTAAAATCTCTGTTTTCACTCACTAGTCAAGTGAAGTCTAGTAGACTGAGGATTGGGATTAGGATTGGTCATACTGTGACTCTGAAGTTTATGACCTTTAGATCAGAAAAATAATCTGATTATTCAATCTGAACTGAGGCAAACACACACACACACACAGATGGAGGAGGAGTGTTTGGTTCACTGTGTGTGTGTGTGATGGTTCTGAGGACAATGGCGTCTGATCAGAGGAGGAAGTGGAAAGTTCCCAGCAGGCCTCACTCTGAGTGTGTGTGTGTGTGTGTTCTTGTACTTGCTGCAGAGTGAGGACATTTTGTCTGGTCCTCACGTCTTTAAAGGGCTTTTTCAGGGTTAAGACCTGGTTTTAGGGTTAGGGTTAGGCATCTAGTTGTGATGGTTAAGGTTAGGGTAAGGGGCTAGAGAATGTATTATGTCTATGAGGGTCCTCACTATGATAGAAGCACAAACGTGTGTGTGTGCGTGGACACAGGATTTCCTGTTTGAGACAAACAGCAGTGGAAGTTCTCAGGTCAGAAATAAACTGGTGTCTATTTCAGGACGGAGTGGAAAAATCCCACCGTGACTTGAACGTCTCATCAGTCCACTGAGCAGCATCTCTTTGTCATGGTGGTGTAATCAGATTACAGTTTTGATTGTCTCCTTAATTTGCTCCTTAATTTTCTTCTCATAATGACAGTGAAGGTCTGCAACTAATATTACTTGAGTTGGTGTGATCAGATTATTTCAGAATTTCAGACTTTTCAGTGGGCACAATCAGATTATTCTGGGTAACGTGTTCAGATTGTTGTTATGTTATCCTTTTATTTTATCACATACATTCAGATTATTCCAGTGAATGCATTCCCATTACAGTTCTGGATAAAAACAGATTAGTAATTTAAAATCTAATTACTTCAGTATGTGCAATCTGATTATTTTTGTCAATGTGTATCAGTGGCCAGATTATGTGACTGTTATGTAATCTAATTATTTAAATTCATATTACTGCAGTGGGTATAATCATCTTATTTTGGTGTATGTATTCAGATTACCTTGCTGGATGAAAAAAATACTTAGTTAAAACACAATTACGTTAGTAGTTGTAATCAGATTGATTTAGCAGTTTTAGTCAGATTATGTTAGTGTTATGTAATCCAGTTATTTTATTGTGCACAATCAAATTACTTCAGTGGGAACAATCAGATTATTCTAGTTAATACATTCAGATTACATTGCTGAATGAAATCAGATTATTTTGGCGGTTTAAAATCAGATTACTGCAGTGGGTGTGATCAGATTATGTTGGTGTATGTAATCAGATTACAGGTTTCCTGTGCCGCTCCACTGCTCTGGTTATTTTTAGCTCGATGCTGCCTCTGTTGTCTGTTTCTGACAGGAAGTGGAAAAAAAAGGGCATAAAGAGGAGACTAATGACAATTTGCAGTGGAGACGCCACAGAGACAGAGTCCCGTGTCCACTTGTCGTCCGTCCTCGTCTTCTGTCCTTCCACTCGATTAACTTCCTGTTACTGTTGGTCGTCTCCAGCCGTTTCCTGTCACTGCTGCAGGAATGTTGCTAACATCTCCTCCCATGTGCCATGAATTCCAGGAAGTGAATGAGATTCCATGTCTGTCACTGTCCTGCACGTCCTCGTACCTGCGTCTCTCTCACACACACACACACACACCCACACACACACACGCACACACACACGCACGCACACACGCACACACACACACACACACACACGCACGCACACACACACACCCACGCACACACACACACACACCCACGCACACACCCACGCACACACACACACACGCACACACACCCACGAACACACGCACGCACACGCACACACACACACCCACGCACGCACGTCTGAAGCCACGACAACACCTGCCTCTATTATGCCTCTCCAACAGCCACATGGATGAAAGCTGCCTCGATTTAAACAATCATAAACTGACTTTCATTTTGAAAAGCCCTATCATTTAACAGAAAATTGTCTCACCAATATCCTGCATCTCCAGGGCTCCATAATGAAAAGTTTTCCTTTAAAAACTTTGGGAGTGCGACACACATGCTTTATCCATATCGAACAAACGCCACAGTTATAAATCAATCAGTATTGTGGCTTTGCCCCAATTTAACAAAATAATCTGGAGACAACTGGATGTGAAACTACAGCAATTTTCTTTCCCTCTTGTCATTAAAGCTCACTGATTCACTGACGTCTTTGCAGAGAGAAGAGAGAGAAAAAAAGCATTACATGTAGAATGAAACATTGATTCATTCAGCCATCTGCAGAAAAACACACACCCACGCACACACACCCACGCACACACATGCACACACGCACACACACCCACGCACACACACACACACCCACGCACACACGCACACACACCAACGCACACACGCACGCACACACACACGCACGCACACACCAACGCACACACGCACGCACACACACACGCACGCACACACACACGCACACACACGCACGCACACACACACCCACACACGCACACGCACACACACACACACACACACCCACGCACACACACACACGCACGCACAGAACACACAGAAATGATCGTATACTGTATAAGGTGAAAGGTCGGGTGAAAAAAGGCAGTTGTAGGAGGCGGAGCTAACAGCTGTGGATGAGACCACATGACTCGGGTTTCTTTTTGTTTTGTTTTTATTCATCACATGATCTACCTGCACTGTCAGATATCAGCTGATATTTTTAATATTCAGCATTATCCAATTATCATAATTATTTTTATTATTACAAATTCTGCTTTTTTGTTCTACACAGTTTGATAAATTTTGCTAAGCAGGAGTGAGAATGGCCGGAGACGAAACGCAATATATATGTGTGTGTGTGTGTGTGTGTATACATTTCAAATTTTTTAACAATTTATTTTAATTCATTTTTATTTATATTATATTATCAAGATATTTACGTCACGATAAGATTTTATCACAATATTTAAGTTACATACGATATTATAAAAGTTATATATAATAGTGTCCCAATATTTAATTCATGATACAATAATATTTAAGTTATGATACAATATTATTAAGTCACAATATGATATCACGACATTTAAGCTACAATATATTATCACAATCTTGCAAAAACACTGAATAATTGCAAAATCAGATGTTGTGATAAACGGTCACAACAGATTTAGTGAGAGTGAGCACTTGGCTCCATCTAGTGGTAGAAATGTCAGTTGATTTTTTTTCTTATGCTAATCCTCAAAAAAGTTTGATGTTTATTTTTAACATCATTTAAAAAAATCATATATGATTCTTTGTGACTCACAAGCGATAGAATATCACCACACAAAATAATTTATTTTAAATTTTTTCCTCCAAAAGTGTCCTCTTTTTTAGTTTGTAATATTAATTTTATACATAATTTCTCTTATTGTTACCAGCTCTATTATTTGTTGTCATTATTATTAAACAGTTATATTTGATCAGAAAGGAAACAAAATGTTTTAAGTGTAAAAATCTTCAAATATTTTATATAAATCATGACGTCTTGGAATGACTGGAGAGGTGCAGCTCCCCCTTGTGGCGCTAAACACAAACTACATAGATACAAATAAAACACTGGGACTGTATGTTGGACAAGATGGACGACGATCCTGACATGAACGCGTACGTGGTTCCATCCTGAGCTGCGATTGGCTCAGGAGTCACACAGACGCTGTCGCAGCTGTCACTTTAAGAGAAATGATGATGATGATGATGATGATGATGACATCGCTCTGTGAAGAGACAGCGAGGAAGAGGAAGCTGAAACACTGAAGTGTGTGTGTGTGTGTGTGTGAGGTCTCAGACAGGAAACCACAGTCTGTTTCGCTGGCACCTGATTGGCCGAGCTCATCAGAAACTTGGTTCTTCATCTGACACTCGACTTCCTCCCAGGAAGAAGGTCGGCAGCGCGTTGTGGCAGAGTTCACCTCGCCGTCGGCGGTTGTTATGTCAGCGTTGTGGCACAGCTGACGTCTAACCAGCTGTTTGGTCCTCGCTGCCTGGAGACGCCTGCGTGAACCGGACCATGAGTGGGATCAGCGCCCGCCGCCCGGCCTCCTACAGCTGGCACCATCACAGGAAGCCTCGGCGGAGGTCCCGCCCCCAGCCGTCTTCTGAGCAGATGCTGGACAGATACGAGTGGAAAACATCTGCTCGGGTGGAGCCAATCGCTGTGTCCGCTCCTGAGGGCAAAGGTCAAGGGCCTGAGCGTCTTCACCCGCGGCTGCTCAGCTTTCCAAGGTCCAGCCCTGGAACAGATGTCAGGACTGAAGTTCAAACACTCGCAGGATCAACAAGACCCGCTGCTCTCAGGTCCATGTCTGAGCCCGGGTCAGGGTCAGGGGCAGGGTCAGGGTCAGGGTCAGGGTCAGCTGATGCTCTGTTCAGGAAGATGGGATCACAGGCTAATCGACGAGCTCATTCCGTCAGCAGCTTCATCCGCTCGTTCTCTCAGAGAATCAGCAGAATCGTCCGGGACGAACCTCAAACACAAGGATTCCAGTTTGGTAGGAGAGATTCACAGAGTTTACATTTTTGCTTTGTCGTGCTCAGGTGGTAACAGAAGGTGGCAATGTGGGCGGTTCCTACAGTCACCATATATACCATATGTTTACTTAGTGATGGAGGCAGCAGTGGATCAACAGCTCCTGTGTCCCTGTGAGCTAAAATCACTGATTTTCTCTCTGGACTTTGGTGTGGGAGAGTGAGTTTTCTCGCCCCATAATTTATTTTGTTTTCAGTGTGTTGTTTTGACCAGTTACAAGTAGGGGTGCGCGGTATTGGCAAAAAAAAATAACTCAATTTTTTTAGGATTTTAACGATAACGATATTTTGTCGATATTTTCAAAAATGTGATTGAAATTCTGAGTAATCTACTTAAAGATTCCAAAAACTACAATGAATTGAAATGTTTATGGAAAACACTCTTATTTATTTTCTTTAAACTTTATCAAAAAAATAAAAAAATAACTCAATTGAACTACAGTGCAGAAACATTGTAATTCTTGTAAAAGTGTCTGTCACGTTCACTGACCTCTGTGTTTGTCTGTGTCGTGTTCACTGACCTCTGTGTCTGTCTGTGTCACGTTCACTGACCTCTGTGTCTGTCTGTGTCACGTTCACTGACCTCTGTTTCTGTCTGTGTCACGTTCACTGACCTCTGTGTTTGTCTGACCTCTGTGTTTGTCTGTGTCACATTCACTGACCTCTGTTGCGTTCACTGACCTCTGTTTCTGTCTGTGTTGCGTTCACTGACCTCTGTTGCGTTCACTGACCTCTGTTTCTGTCTGTGTCACGTTCACTGACCTCTGTGTCTGTCTGTGTCA
>JAFBJR010000933.1:20396-32896 GCA_016785285.1 Brachirus orientalis
GCACACACACGCACACACACGCACACACACGCACACACACACACACGCACACACGCACACACACGCACACACACGCACACACACGCACAAACACACACAGCTTTTGTTTAACAGTTAACACTGATTTACTGTCTGACACACACACACGCACACACACACACACGCACACACACATACACACACATGCACACACACACGCACACACACATACACACACACGCACACACACACACACACAGGCTGCTCTCTGTGTGACAGAACTCTTTTACTCTAAAAGAAAGTTCTGTCTAATTTTGAATCTGCAGAACTTTGGACTTTCATTTTCCCACTGAATTAATTTTGTTTTTGTGGCTGACGTTCATGAGACAAAATCATGTTCATCGATTATTTTCATAATCTGTCGATTAGGCCACACGTTGGTGCAGTGGTCAGAACTCTTGCCTTTGAGAAGACCCAAGTTCCTGATTTGGTCAGAACAAGGTTCTTTCTGCATGGAGTTAGCATGTTCTCCCCGTGTGTGTGTGGATTTTCTCCAGGTTCTCCAGTTTCCTCCCACAGTCCAAAATATGGAGATTAGGGGATTAGGACAGTTGGACACTCTAAAGTTTCTAAATTGTGAACGTGAGAGTGGACAGTTGTCATTTGATTATTTTCTTGATTTGTTGTTCAGTCTGTAAAATGTCATAAAATGTTGATCAGTGTTTGTCAAACTGGAAATAACGATTTTCCAAATGTCTTGTTTTGTCCAAAAAAACAAAATGACTCAGTGTGAATGATTTCTTTGTCATTGGGAACAAAGAAACCAGAAAATATTCACATTTAAAAATCTGAAACATCACACAAACTTGCTTTAATTATTAAAAAAAAACACTCAAACTGATTAATGGCTCATCAAAATAGTTTACAGTTAATTTAGTAACTGGTTAATAATGGATTAATCGCCACAGCCCTATGTTAGTATGGTCAAATCTCAGATTAGCTGAGTAAATTTAAAACAACCTCAGTCAACCAAACAACAGAACAGGCTGAGGATATAAAGGATATGAATAATACAATATAAATGATCAGTGTTAGAAAACAGATGAGCTCCAGCTCTCAAAGTGATGACGGTGATGATGGTGATGAAGGCAGTGTAGATCCACAGCACCCTCTGCTGGTCCTCTGTGAGCTCTGCAGTTAATCCACTTCCTCACGTCAAGTCAAGTCTTGGTTTGAACCTGTATGACCTCTGACCTCAGATGTTAAACATGTGTTGCTCTGAGTGACAGCTGCAACAGATTATTGATTATTAATGCTTTAATTTCCAACTATTCTGATAATCATTTAATCAGTTTTTTAATAATTCAAACCTGTGATGTTTCAGCTTCTTAAATGTGAATATTTTCTGGTTTCTTTGCTCCAAATAAGAAAGAAATCATTAAAACTGAATAATTTTTTAGCTTGTGGACAAAACAAGACATTTAAGAACATCATCATTTCCAGGTTTGACAAACACTGATCATTATTTTTCAGCATTTTCTGACATTTTATGGAGCAAACAACTAATAATCAACAGATAGATCAGTGATAGAAATAATGTTAGTTGCAGCTGAAATTTGAGTGGAACCATTAAAAACGCAGTTCAAATCCCATGTAGGGCTGCAATTAGCAATTATTGTCATCATCCCTTAATCTGGTGATTATTTTCTCAATTAATCAGTTTGTTGTTTGGTCCATAAAATGTTGACAAACAGATTAATCAATAGTGAAAATAAACGTTTAGTTTCTCAGATCAACAGTTTAGATAAAAACCAATGAAATCCAGTGAAATAAATTATGAAACACACTAATCTTCCAACGCTTAATCCTGGTGCCTAATCCCATCTGACATCAGTAAAAAGACACGTTATTGAAAGAGATTTACTCTGAAGTATCAGTGGTTTTGTGATTCACTGGCTCTCTGTGCTTTATTTTGAAACTTCATCTGTTCTTCCTGTGTGTGTGTGTGTGTGTGTCCAGACGTTAAAGGCCCCCCCGCTCACCGTTTCTCCTGCGGTCAGAGTCCAAACACCGACGGCCGCGCCTGGGACAGAAAGTTCTGCATCCTCACCGACACTCAGCTTGTCCTCATCAACAAGGATGAAGAGGTCAGAGGTCACCGCCCGACACCAGCGTGTGGTCACTTCATTAGGAACACCCGGACTGGTTACCTCACTCTCTCTGTCTGTGTCTCTGTCTCCAGGCTGCAGGTGAAGCTCAGGAGAGTCCTACAGTCTCAGCCAAGGGCCGAAGTCTCCGCAGGACGGTCAGCGTCCCCTCAGAGGGTCAGTTCCCAGAGTTCCAGACAGAGGGCACCAACATGCTAGGTAAGAACCGCTAATTCCAGCCATGTCCCTCCCTCCCTGTTCCCACTTGGGACACTTGTCCTTGCCGCGTCTTGTCTTGACTGAGACGGTGACTGGTCATCGAACGTCACCTCATCGCGTAAACGTGTTTTCATTCCATGTCAACAGCGTCAGTGAGCCAGTGAACATGCAGTTTGACTGACATCTGACAGGTACCGTGATTGGCTGTGTCCAGGTGAGCAGGAAGTTACGTCCACTCGGCCAATGGAACGTTCCATTTGCAGTTGGAACTCGGAATTTCCAACTCAGACTTGTGTCGTAAAATCTACATCAGCTTAAGTCTATGATATCTTCAGAACATGTTCACGTCTTTATCTCACTGTCAGACAGACTTTTACTACAGGAAAGTGAAGTTTGTAAACCACTCGCTCTCCCACACCAAAGTCCATAGAGAAAATCAGTGATTTTAGCTCACAGGGACACAGGAGCTGCTGGTCTACTGCTGCCTCGTGTGGTCACTTTGTGTCACTGAGGTCAATCTAAATTAAAAATGTCAAATGCCGAATTGATAAAATCAGACATTAGAACTCAGTGATGGAGGCAGCAGTGGATCAACAGCTCCTGTGTCCCTGTGATGCAAAATCACTGATTTTCTCTATGGACTTTGGTGTGGGAGAGTGAGCGGTGTAGAACTCTTGACTTTAAACGCGTCATGTGAGTTTGTGTTCTCCATCTTTGTTGGCTGATCTTAAGTCATGTGACTCCGCCTTTTACCAGCCTCTGCGTGGGAGCGTCCAGGGAATGTCCAAAGACAAAGTGTCCAGTGTCCGTCCTTCTGAAGGAGCGGGACTGACCCCGTGACCCCAGTGGGTCGCTGCTGCTGAGGGGTTTCCCACCCAAAGCTGCAGGGGTTTGTGTTTAAAGTCAGTGATTGGTTTATTGATCAAATTCCGCCTCCCTCCTGATCATTGTGCTCAGTCACAGGCTGACCCCTCCCCCCTTCCTCAGTCTCCGCCCACCAGCAGAGGTTATTCATGTGTTAATGTGGTCACTCCAGTTTAAACTGGATTAAAGCGAAGTGTGAACCAGAGTTTAAACTGTTTATTTTACAGGTTTTAAAACTAGATTTATTCTGTCTAGTTACTAATCACCTACTCTCTGCTTAATATAAGCTGTATGCTGGGATTATTCTGGTGTTAAACTGAGTATAAATTGTCCTGAGATAAGCTTTATCCTGAGTTTAACACACAGTTTATTTTGCATTTCACTCCAGATTATTTCAAAATATAGCAATTACATTTACGTTCATCCCAGATTCATCCTTAACATGTGAATTATACTGCTTTAAATGTTGGAATAATACTGAATTATATTGGTTTTAATTCTACATTTAATCTGAGTTTCACATGTGAATTATACTGATTTAATTTTCAGAATAATCCTGGGTTTTGCACAGATTATATAGTGCAGTTAATTCCAGATTTCTCAGTATAGAACGGTGGTGTAAATATAAATGTAAAGAGAATGAGGGAGTGAGCGCAGACTGGAGTTTTGGCTCAGTCTGATCCGTGGTTGTGGTTCTGGATCTGCTACATTCCTCCCTGTCTTCTCCACCTGCCTGTTCCTTCACAATAAGAGCACACAGTTGTGGTCCTTCCTCTGCCTAGCTGGCTCGTCTGTGTGGGGGCTTTTATTGTGAAGGCGGTGCTCACAGTTGTGTGTGTGTGTGTTTCAGACACAATGACTGTTTACTCACACGCCACATGAGTTAATGTGCAGCTTCTCTCATGGACGACCTGGGTGAGTCTCCAACTTTACACTGGCTCACATCAAAGAGACACAGGGACACAGGGACAGACACGGGGACAGAGGGACAGACACGGGGACAGAGACACAGGGACAGAGAGACACAGGGACAGACACAGGGACAGAGAGACACAGGGACAGAGACACAGGGACAGAGAGACACAGGGACAGAGACAGAGACAGAGACAGAGAGACACAGGGACAGAGACAGAGACAGAGACAGAGAGACACAGGGACAGAGACAGAGACACAGAGACAGAGAGACACAGGGACAGAGACACAGGGACAGACACAGAGACAGAGACAGAGAGACACAGGGACAGAGACACAGGGACAGAGACACAGAGACAGAGACAGAGACACAGGGACAGACACAGAGAGACACAGGGACAGAGACACAGGGACAGAGACACAGAGACAGAGACAGAGACACAGGGACAGACACAGAGACAGAGACACAGGGACAGACACAGAGAGACACAGGGACAGAGACACAGGGACAGACACAGGGACAGAGAGAGGGACAGAGACAGAGAGACAAGGACAGAGACACACAGGGACAGACACAGGGACAGACACAGACACAGGGACAGGGACAGACACAGGGACAGAGGGACACAGGGACAGAGACACAGGGACACAGGGACACAGGGACAGAGACACAGGGACAGAGACACAGGGACAGACACAGGGACAGAGGGACACAGGGACAGAGACACAGGGACAGACACAGGGACAGAGGGACACAGGGACAGACACAGAGACAGAGACAGAGAGACACAGGGACAGAGACACAGGGACAGACACAGAGACAGAGACACAGAGACAGAGACACAGGGAAAGAGAGACAGGGACAGAGACACAGGGTCAGAGACAGAGACACAGGGACAGACACAGAGAGACACAGGGACAGAGACACAGGGACAGACACAGGGACAGAGAGAGGGACAGAGACAGAGAGAGAAACAGGGACAGAGACACAGGGACAGACACAGGGACAGAGGGACACAGGGACAGAGACACAGGGACAGAGACACAGGGACAGACACAGGGACAGAGGGACACAGGGACAGAGACACAGGGACAGACACAGGGACAGACACAGGGACAGACACAGGGACAGACACAGGGACAGAGGGACACAGAGACAGAGAGACACAGGGACAGAGAGACACAGGGACAGAGAGACACAGGGACAGACACGGGGACAGAGGGACAGGGACAGAGGGACACAGGGACAGAGAGACACAGGGACAGAGACACAGGGACAGAGAGACAGGGACAGACACGGGGACAGAGGGACACACGGGGACAGACACAGGGACAGAGGGACAGGGACAGACACAGGGACAGAGACACAGGGACAGACACAGGGACAGAGGGACAGGGACAGACACAGGGACAGAGAGACAGGGATAGACAGAGGGACAGAGACAGAGAGACACAGGGACAGAGACAGAGACACAGGGACAGACACAGAGACAGAGACAGAGAGACACAGGGACAGAGACACAGGGACAGACACAGAGACACAGAGACAGAGACAGAGACACAGAGACAGAGACACAGGGAAAGAGAGACACAGGGACAGAGACACAGGACACAGAGAGACACAGGGACAGACACAGGGACAAACACAGGGACAGAGACACAGAGACAGAGAGACACAGGGACAGAGACACAGGGACAGAGACACAGGGACAGAGAGAGGGACAGAGACAGAGAGACACAGGGACAGAGACACAGAGACACAGGGACAGAGACACACAGGGACAGAGACACAGGGACAGAGGGACACAAGGACAGAGGGACACAAGGACAGAGACATAGGGACAGAGAGACACAGGGACAGAGAGACAGAGACAGAGAGACAGGGACAGAGAGACAGGGACAGAGACACACAGGGACAGAGAGACAAGGACAGAGACACACAGGGACAGACACAGGGACAGAGGGACACAGGGACAGAGACACAGGGACAGACACAGGGACAGAGGGACACAGGGACAGAGAGACAAGGACAGAGGGACACAGGGACAGACACAGGGACAGACAGAGGGACACAGGGACAGAGACACAGGGACAGACACAGACACAGGGACAGAGACACAGGGACAGAGACACAGGGACAGAGGGACACAGGGACAGAGACACAGGGACAGACACAGGGACAGACACAGGGACAGAGGGACACAGGGACAGAGACAGACACAGGGACAGACACAGGGACAGAGACACAGGGACAGACACAGGGACAGAGACACAGGGACAGACACAGACACAGGGACAGAGACAGACACAGGGACAGAGACACAGGGACAGAGACAGGGACAGAGGGACAGGGACAGACACAGGGACAGAGGGACAGGGACAGAGAGACACAGGGACAGACACAGGGACACAGGGACAGAGACAGTTGGACACTCAGACTGTACACCAACTTAGCTGCTTTACCTTTAAAGTTCGGCTCAGTAAGTTTTTGAAAAGATAGCAGTAGCAGTGTCACCATTCTACTTATAAGCCACGCCCCCTCCTGGCAGTCCTCTGGTCAAAGCTCCGCCCCTAAACTCTAAAAGTCCTGTTTTTATTTTCATTTTGGTTTGTTTTGTATTGTTAGAAAAATTGTTTCATGGTGTCGTTGGTGTATAACTAACTAACTAAGTAACTAACTAACTAAGTAACTAACTAAGTAACTAACTAAGTAACTAACTAATACTTGATAATAATGTTGATTTTTTTGTCTTTTGACAGTTTTTATATAATTTATATTATCAGTCAGAAACGTTCCAAATTAATCTGAATTAATCTGAATTAATCTGAATGTAAATATGCCGGTTCTGTGAATGAACTCAGGAATGTGAAGTGATAGGATGAGGGGGCGGAGTCACAGACACATGCAGACGTGTGGCAGAGGACAAAACGGGTTTCATGGTGTCAAAAGACATTCTCTGAATATTTGTTGTGAACATTTGAGAGGAAGAGACACAGGAGGAGGAGGACGACATCTGTCCCTGCTGGACCTGTGTCCCTGCTGGACCTGTGGTCTATAGTGGACCTGTGGTCTATAGTGGACCAGTGTCCCTGCTGGACCTGTGGTCTATAGTGGACCTGTGGTCTATAGTGGACCTGTGTCCCTGCTGGACCTGTGGTCTATAGTGGACCTGTGTCTCTGCTGGACCTGTGGTCTATAGTGGACCCGTGGTCTATAGTGGACCTGTGGTCTGTAGTGGACCTGTGGTCTATAGTGGACCTGTGGTCTATAGTGGACCTGTGTCCCTGCTGGACCTGTGGTCTATAGTGGACCTGTGTCCCTGCTGGACCTGTGGTCTATAGTGGACCCGTGGTCTATAGTGGACCTGTGGTCTATAGTGGACCTGTGTCCCTGCTGGTCCAGAACTTGGTCCTAATGAGGCAGAACCTCATTCCTGAGGAATTGGTTAAGTTTAGGACTAAGATTTGAATTGTGGTTATGGTTAAGGATAGAGTTAGTCACTAACTGGTTATGGTTAAGGATAGAGTTAGTCACTAACTGGTTATGGTTAAGGATAGAGTTAGTCATTAACTGGTTAAGGATAGAGTTAGTCATTAACTGGTTATGGTTAAGCATAGAGTTAGTCACTAACTGGTTATGGTTAAGGATAGAGTTAGTCACTAACTGGTTATGGTTAAGGATAGAGTTAGTCATTAACTGGTTATGGTTAAGCATAGAGTTAGTCACTAACTGGTTATGACAAGGCTTTGTTTAGTCTGTGTATGTGTGTGTGTGTGTTTGCATGTCTGTCTATCCTTGTGGGGACATTTTGCCTGTTTCCCAAGAGGTTAAAGGACCTTTTCAGGGTTAAGAGCTGGTTTTAGGGTTAGGATTGAGTCTAGGTTAGGGTTAGGGTTAGTGTGTGTGTGTGTGTGTCCTGATGTTACTGATCTGGTTACAGGTTGGTTAAATACCAGGTCACCTTGGCGACAAACTGTCATGATCTGTCACACACACACACACACACACACAGTTGTGTCCCACATCAGTCGACTGAAGGGAAACTTATTCACTAATTATCCTGAGAGAGAGAGAGAGAGAGAGAGAGAGAGAGAGAGAGAGAGAGAGGCTGCGGCTGAGCTGCTGCAGAGAGAGAGAGGGAGGAGGAAGAGGAGGAGGAAGACGGGAAGGAGGAGAGAAATCAGGACAGTGTAGTGAAAGTGATGGGTTGAAAACATGCAGTAAAAACTACTGATAGAGAGACAGAGACACACTGAGAGAGAGAGTGAGAGAGAGAGAGAGGTTTAGAGTTACTGTAGAGTGCAGAGAGGAGGAGGAGGACGAAGATGCAGTGCTGAGTTGGGTGAGGCAGAGTGAGGTGAGGAGGGGGGAGGACGCCAAAGTTGAGGATGTTCATGGGACGAAGACGGACGTTTTCAGCTTAACCTCATTGGCTGACAGGTGGAGGCTGCTCCGGCCAATCCCGTCTGACTCTGTGTGTGTGTGTGTGTGTGCGCGTGCGTGCGTGTGTGTGTGTGTGTCCTCTCCTCAGATGATGGGGAACAGCTGTGATCGAGGTATCGTCTCCTCTCTCTCTCTCTCTCTCTCTCTCTCTCGTTGTCTGTGTCATGTGACCCACCTGTCATGGCTGACTTCCTGTAGCATGTTGCCTGAACTTTGTCTCTGGTGGTTAGAGGAGGAAGTGAAGGTTGATGCATGAAAGTTTGATGGTCCTGCAACTGGAACATGATCTAGCAGAGAAACGCTGACCGCTGCATGCTGCACACACACACACACACACGCACGCACACACACACACGCACGCACACACACACACACGCACGCACGCACACACACGCACGCACACACACACACATGCACGCACGCACACACGCACATGCACACGCACACGCAGCTGTGTGTGTGAGGGAGCAGCTTTTCATCTTCAACACGTCGTCATCTCTTTTCTTCACGTGTTTCTGACCTGACAACACAGGAAACAGTGACCTCACGCTCTCACACGTACTCCGGTCAGTGGGCGTGTCTGACTCCTGGAGCCGGAGGCGGAGTCTGTTACTAACCCGATCTTTACTGGAAACCCGAACATGTGCTGTGCTGCGCAAGTGATGCTAACGTTTTAGTGTTATCTCTATTTTTAACAGTGTAAAATAGAGATATTTTGTGTACTTATTAAGTGTACTTATTCCTCCAAAATAAAATACCCATTTTTATGTTACCTTTAATTTTATTAATTATTCTTACAAAATAAAATACACATATTTATATTATATTAAGTTTTAGTAGTTATTACTACAAAATAAAATACCTTCTTTATCTTATTTTACATTTTAGTAGTTATTCTTAGCAAATAAAATACACGTTTTTATGATATCTTTAGTTTTAGTCGTCATTCCACGACTGTCGTGAAGCATTAGTGGGAACATAAGTGGGAACAGGAAGTAGCCACTCTTTTGCACGTGCGCAGAACAAACGGTGTTTTCGGAGCAGATCGGGTCGTGACGGCGTCTCAGAGCAGAGCGGCGTCTGTTGTGGCATCAGCTGTGGAAAAGTCTCCCGAGCCGTGGAATGTTTGTGCTTAAGCACGTGTTGAATGCTAGCGCCTGTGCCGCCATATTTGCATAACGTGATTTGATTGGCGGCAGCAGTTCAGCAACACGTTCACAGTGAATGAAGAGCTTCCACCGTGAACGTGTCAACGCAGCATGACACCAAACTCCTTCAAGGACAGTGTCTCCTCATCGGCAGCCATCTTGGTAACACCCCCAAACAGACCAGAGCCCATAGAAATGAATGGTGAGGTTCCATAACTTTCATTGACTTTCAGTGGTGGATACAACATAAATATATGGAATCCAGGGCCGTCACTTTTATTGGAGATTTGAGAAGAGTAGGAGTCAGCCAAGAAGTGCATCAGGCTGTGTGAAGTAATTACCATGTGGTCCAGCAGAGGGTGCTGTGAGTCCAGCATAACCATAGATCCATTTAGGATCCATCGGAAAAATTAGACGATGATTTCTGTTGTGGTGATTTTGCTGTGAAAATGGAGGACACATAAAAAAGGTGGAAATACTTCAGGCAAACTTGCTGACTCACTGGTTAGCTTAGCTGTTAGCTTCATCAATTTGTGAAGAAATAACGTGAGCTTTCGTTCAGTGAGAAACAATTTGAATTCTTGTAAATATTTTTTCCTCCAAAAGAATCAAATTTTTGAGGTACTAAAATGTTGGTGAAAACAGAAAATAAATCTGAACTGGCAAAGAATGTTATAAAATATAGGTGATACATAAAAGTGGTGCAAAGTGGCTCAGTAGCGCCCCCAAAGGTGAGACTGAAGCAGGAACTAAGTTCCACCTAATGTCAAAAAACCTGGTGGAAACATGTCTCGGTCCAAGACGAACGTAAAAGTCCATTGGGACCATGACCTCAACAGTTAGTCAGCCATTTTAAATTTGGTGTCCATCTTGGCAATTTGCACGCTTCATAAAAGAACAAACTCGTCTGGGCGCATTAATCATACGAACATAAAAACACATCAAAAATAACATCATCAAAAGGTCTTTGGACTTAACCCAGATAACAACGAATCCACAGGTGTGATGCTTTAGCTCCTCCCACCACGGCTCCTGACCACACAGATCAATGCTGCGCTCTAATCTCCCACTTCCAATAGAATTATTTAATCCTGAAGTGCCAGGTGCAGCTTATGTTCACATAAGTCAAAATAGTTTTAAAACAGTCTGTAGATGATCATGAATCAGTGAAAATGAAAAGATGAGATAATGAACACGACCTCCATGGACAGTTATTGATCGGTGAGTGTCCAATAACGTTGGTGAGTCACTGCTGAATGATTGAATGTAGAGGAGACACTGTCCTGAGTCCATGCTTGTTCCAAGTCTGTCCATCCGTCACAAACCCACTCAAACTGCTGTGTTCAAACGCAGGTCAAAGAGGTGGGACATGTCTCTGTCTCGCACTGTATGGGACAACTGAAATGTCCCAAATGTCCACTGTAGCACTGGGCACATTTTAGGACACGTGTCTTGTCCACTCCCTAATCAAACGTTGGGATAATAGAGAACACAGCGATCCGGTGGGTGTGTCCTGCCTCCTGCAGCTCAATCCAGGCTCCGCCCCCTGCCTGAACCATCTGCTGGTTCTCCTGCTGTTGTCAAAGTTCATGTCTGAAAACATGATGATGATGATGATGATGATGATGATGTCGTCTCTCTGTCTCTGCAGAAGCGTCATCGGAGCGTTCGCCAAGGAGGAGGAGCATTTCCGGTCTGGGAAGTTCAGAGAAGAGCGTTACCGTCGACAACCCAAACTCATCACCATTTAAAGTGCCAGTAAGTAACACACGACAGAGCCAGAGCTAGTCAGTAATGCTAACAAGCTCAGTGTAAGCTCAGCAACATGCTTTAGCAAAGCTAATGTTCCTGCTGCTAACAGAACTGTAGCACCTTTGAATCAAACTAATACTTGTAATTTGGCTTCGGGCTACTGTTAGCATAACTTTGAAGTAGCTAACATTCTTTTGTGTGGGGCTACTGTTAGCATCACTTTGAAGAAGCTTATGCTTGTTATAGTTTTGTTTGGGGTTACTGTTAGCATTGCTTTGAAGAAGCTAACGTTGTAGTTTTGTGTGGAGCTACTGTGAGTTTTGTGTGAGGCTACTGATAGCATTACTTTGTAGAAGCTAACGTTGTAGCTTTGTGTGGGGTTACTGTCAGCATCGTTTTGAAGAAGCTAACATTGTTGTAGCTTTGTGTGGGGCTACTGTTAGCATTGCTTTGAAGAAGCAAAATAATGGCGTAATAAAAACGTCTTAATCTAGAATCAGATTGTAATGAAATAAAAACTGCCTTCACTCATCATGTTCTCATCTGATTTCATACCCATGATGCACATAAACAGATTAACAATGGAGCAGCACCTGGGGATTACTGTCAGTAATCTGATTACCTCTGATGACCAATGAGGTGTTTCGTCACTGCTGCTGTTATTTCCTCATTAAACAAAGAGTTTGTGCTTCTGTTAGTAACTTCCTGTCTTTTTTGACGGATCAGTCTGAATGTTTTGTAACGAGCAGGTGATCATCCAAGTAAGGTCCCGTTCAATTTTGGTAAAGAATCTACCCATTGACGAGGTCACAAAGAAGTACCAGATTTTCTGCTCTCTCTCTGAGTGATCTTGTCTTCAACTGTGACTTGTCCTGGAGGTTCTACAGAGTTCTACGCAGTTCTCATGAGGAGTCCCTGAAGGTCCTCATGAAGGTCCTCATGAAGGTCCTGGAGGTGCTTTAGGAGGAGATGGTAGCTACTACTGAGGAGGTTCAGCAGCAGTTACTTTATTTACTTAATGTGAAGGTTGTTGTC
>JAFBJR010000933.1:35396-38877 GCA_016785285.1 Brachirus orientalis
TTGCTGACGATGAAGACACCTGTCTGTCCCTGTAAAGACGGCGACCAGGTTGACTGGTGAACACAGGTGTTGACTTGCGTCTGTCTCATGAGGACGCCGTCGCCGTCTCTCTCCTCGCTGCGTCACCTGCCGCTGCTTAGCGTCTGCGCTCCCCGCGGAGGCCGTTACCGTGGAAACGCTCCCTGAGGCCCGAGGCCATTGGCTGTCCCAGGACCTTGTTTACCAGCTGACGGACCAGAGGGAAGCCTGATAAAGACGGGGCTGAGCTCGGCTGCGTCCTCAGTGAACGGAGCCGCTGCTGTGGGTCGGAGGGTGGAGGGAGGACGGGGGAGCAGGGGGGAGTCGAGGAGGAGGATGCTCTGGGGAACTCCCCTCACCTGGCTCTGTGCTTGTTTTCCGTAGGTATAACTGTGTCTGTGTGTTGACAGCAGGTGACCAGAGGACGTTGTCATGGTAACTTGAGCGCGGCGCCCCGCGGCCGCTTACTTTGGCTTTCTTTCTCCTACGTCCGCAAACAACTGGACCTAATGGTCTTCCCGTCTTCCCGTCTTCCCGTCCTCCAGGTCCCGCGCTCTGCCCAAGCTGAAGGAGTCCAGCTCCCATGAGTCTCTGCTGAGCCCGGGCAGCGCGGTGGAGGCTCTGGACCTGAACATGGAGGAGGACGTGCTGGTCAAGCCGCTGCACTGCAGCATCCTGGGGCAGGAGTTCTGCTTCGAGGTCACGTACTCGGGCGGCACCAAGTGTTTCAGCTGCTCGTCGGCGTCAGAGCGAGACAAGTGGATGGAGAACCTGCGCAGGAGCATTCAGCCCAACAAGGTGAGACACGTCCAGCGTCCACACGTCCAGCACGCCTTCAGATTACAGAGGATTAAGAACATTCCATTTATGTTGGAACTGGATTTCCAAAACTCTTCATTCAATATACAATCAATACTTCTCTATGTTTTAGAAATAATCTGTGTATAATCTGAGTCTCTTTCCTGATAAAGGAGGTCAGTGTGGACATAAAGCTGCTCACAGGTTGTTTCTCTGTACTCTGTAAAATAAATTATAATCTTCTGTTTATAATTTGGATTACATGATAATACAGTTATTATTGCCGTTCCATTTTTTTAAATGGTGGAGATTTACATGTGTAACAATGTTCACTTCACTGGGTGTAATCAGATTACTCTAGTCACTGTATTCAGATTACTTCACTGGACACAAGCAGATTATTATAGTCAATATATTCAGATTACTGGACACAATCAGATTATTCTTGTCAATGTATTCAGGTTACTTCACTGTACACAATCAGATTACTCCAATCAATTTATTCAGATTACTTCAGATTATTGTAGTCAATATATTCAGATTACTTCACTGTACACAAGCAGATTATTTTAGTCAATATATTCAGATTACTTCACTGGACACAATCAGATTATTCTACTCAATATATTCAGATTACTTCACTGGACACAATCAGATTACTTACCTTGCTGGGTGAAAACAGATTACTGAGACAGTAAAATCTTATTAATTCAGTAGTTTTAATCTGATTGTTTTGAGTGTAATCCAGTTTAGTGGTCACAATCAGATTATGCTAGTGAGTGTATTCAAATGACATTGCTGGGTGAAAACTTAGGTTTACTTAGGTAGTTATAATCAGATTACTTCAGCAGGAGGAATTAGACCGTTCTTGGATTATTTTCACATTTCTATATAAAGCGGTTGTTTACGACTGAGATTGGAGAGACATTTTTGAAATAACCTGTGTTTGTGTTTTCTTTGTCTCATTACATTTAATTAATTCTATTTTTAATGTCACGGTCTCTTTTTTTGTGTCATGTCATGTCATGTCATGTCATGTCATGTCATGTCATGTCATGTCATGTCATGTCATGTCATGTCATGTCATGTCATGTCATGTCATGTCATGTCATGTCATGTCATGTCATGTCATGTCATGTCATGTCATGTCATGTCATGTCATGTCATGTCATGTCATGTCATGTCATGTCATGTCATGTCATGTCATGTCATGTCATGTCATGTCATGTCATGTCATGTCATGTCATGTCATGTCATGTCATGTCATGTCATGTCGTGTTCTGTGTGGAACATGTGAAGAACACGTCTAAATCCTTCCATCAGTAACAGAGCGTGGTGTGTTTCCAGGACAACTGTCGTCGAGCTGAGAACCTGCTGCGCCTGTGGATCATCGAGGCCAAAGACCTGCCGCCAAAGAAGAAGTACTTCTGCGAGCTGTGTCTGGACGACGTCCTGTACGCCCGCACCACCAGCAAGACCCGCCACGACAGCCTGTTCTGGGGCGAGTACTTCGACTTCGGCGGCCTGCCGCCCGTGCACAGCGTCACTGTGCACATCTACCGCGACGTGGACAAGAAGAAGAAGAAGGACAAGAACAACTACGTGGGCCTCGTCAACATCCCCGTGTCGGGCGTGACGGGCCGTCAGTTTGTGGAGAAGTGGTACCCGGTCAGCACGCCCACCACCAGCAAGACCAAGGGGGGCGGGCCGTCGATCCGCATCAAGTCCCGCTTCCAGACCATCTCCATCCTGCCCATGGAGCAGTACAAGGAGTTCGCCGAGTTCGTCACCAACAACTACTCCATGCTGTGCTCGGTGCTGGAGCCCGTCATCAGCGTCAAGAACAAGGAGGAGATGGCAAGTGCGCTGGTCCACATCCTGCAGAGCACCGGGAGGGCAAAGGTCAGAATCACAGTCTGCTCTCAGCTGGTAAAGGGATAGTTCAGCTTTTATGCTGCGGTCACACTGAACACGTGCCACAGCAGAGGTGGACTATGAGCAAATGATTATTAGTCGATATCCTTCTGCTTTGAAGAGCGAATCCGACTGTTTGGTCTGTTCAGGCCTCTGTAGAAACATGGTGGAGCAAGATGGCCGACTTCATCTCACACACACACAACTAAAGTTCCTATAAAGTTTTATTCAAAAGCTTTGAAAATCAAATCATTGTTATTTACTTTATGATCTGTATGTTGACACTGGCTTCAATGTTACGCACTGCCCCTTTAAACTGTGAACATGATGAGTGAGGAGACACATGCTCTTCATCCTCCTCCTCCTCAGGACTTCCTGACAGACCTGGTGATGTCAGAGGTGGACAGATGTGCTGACCACGACGTCCTGATCTTCAGGGAGAACACGTTGGCCACCAAGGCCATCGAGGAGTATCTGAAACTGGTGGGACAGAAATATCTGCACGACGCTCTCGGTGAGTGACGGAGCACCTGAAGACACACACCTGAAGACACACACCTGTACACACACACCTGAAGACACACACACCTGAAGATACACACACCTGAAGACACACACCTGAAGACACACACACCTGAAGACACACACCTGAAGATACACACACCTGAAGACACACACCTGAAGACACACACCTGAAGACACACACCTGTACACACACACCTGAAGATACACACACCTGAAGACACACACC
>JAFBJR010000935.1:17225-24884 GCA_016785285.1 Brachirus orientalis
ACGTGAAACCTGAACATAATAAAGTCATTAACACACTGTTTGTGTGTGGACCTGGTCTAACAGGACCTGGTCGAACAGGACCTGGTCGAACAGGACCTGGTCTGTCAGGATCTGGTCTGTCAGGATCTGGTCTAACAGAACGGTGTTCTCAGATCAAACCAGATCCAGTCCTCTGGAGACTGAAACTCTCCACCAGTCCACTGATCCAGATCAGATGTGGGCGGAGCCTCCGAGTCAGAACTTGTGACCCATTTAAACATCAGAGAGCTTCTGTGACCCTCACTGACTCCACTCTGTCCCTGCTGGTTCTCACAGAATCCGGTTTCTGGAGCGGGTTGGTTCCTCCTCAGGGAACAAAGACCCTGAGCAGAAGCAGAGCAGGTTATTTTCAGCTCTCGACCTGTTTACAAACTAGACTTGTGCTCCTCCTTTTGAGAATTTGACCAATCACAGAGCAGTTTAGAGAGGAAGAGAATGTTAGTAAGTAATTATTATTAGTTGTTCTTCTAAGTCTACAATGTTCACATCAAACAGGGAAACTGAAGTTTGGAAACCACTCACTCTCCCACACCAAAGTCCATAGAGAAAATCAGTGATTTTAGCTCACAGGGACACAGGAGTTGTTGGTCCACTGCTGCCTCCATCACTAAGTTCAAATGTGCTGTTGTGTCAATTCGGTATATAAAATCCTTCATTTATTTTTAAATCAGTGACACAAAGTGACCACACGAGGCAGCAGTAGACCAGCAGCTCCTGTGTCCCTGTGAGCTAAAATCACTGATTTTCTCTATGGACTTTGGTGTGTTTGTGTGTGGTCACATGTGTGAATAGGAAGAATATAAATATGACACCTCTCTCTCTGTTTCATTTCCTGTCTCACACCTTTTCTTTGATATGATGTTCCCTCCTTTTCTGCATCTGGTCAACTCCACAGGGATTCTGGGTAATGTAATCTCTGCAGATATACAGTACATGTACAGTATACACACACACACACACACACACACATAGGTCAGTGTGTAATAATGTAAAGGCAGTGATGTAAAGCGAGGCTGAATGCAGCGACTGATGTTGCAGACGACTGAGTGAATACAGAAACGGGATTAGACTGGAAAACTCCCCAAATCCCGCGGGATTTCCTCCACCTCTCAGGCTTCCCTCCATACATTTTTAATGGGCTGCTCCACTCACATGTGTCTGCTCTCTTTCTTCCTGCAGGCTATAATTAACTCTGATTTATACACATTCGTTTCATTTCAAGGAAACAAAAACTATCTTTCACCTACTGCTAATGCTACCGCTAAAACTACTGCGACTGCTTACACTACTGCTAATAATACTGCTAATACAAATACTACTGCTAATACAAATACTACTGCTAATAATACTGTGACATGTGACCTGTCACTCTCCCACACCAAAGTCCATAGAGAAAATCAGTGATTTTAGCTCACAGGGACACAGGAGCTGCTGGTCTACTGCTGCCTCGTGTGGTCACTTTGTGTCACTGATTAAAGTATAAATAAAGGATTTTAAATGCCGAATTGACAAAACAGCACATTTGAACTTACTGGTGGAGGCAGCAGTGGATCAGCGAGTTCCATGTGCTGTGATGTAAAATCACTGATTTTCTTTATAGACTTTGGTGTTGTTTCATTAAATCTTTAAAAAAAATGGGTGAAATATGGATATTATTTTATTCACATTTCCTCCTGCAGACACATTTTCATGCTGTAATTTCACCAAAATATTATAAAAACTAAACAAATGTCTGCTCCATCACTACAGTCCACCTTCCTCCTCCTCCTCCTCCTCCTCCTCTGCATCTAAATCAATACACACTGAGAGCTGAGATGTGTGGCAGCAGCTCAGGGACTCTCCCTCATTAATAATGAATACACACAAACCTCACTCTAATATGGTGTGTGTGTGTGATTGTGTGTCTTTCTGGTCTTCCTCATGTTGTGGGGACAAAAATCTGTCTCCACACTCACATTATGGGGACTTGTCCTCCTTATGGGGACAAAAATCTGTCTCCACACTCACATTATGGGGACTTGTCCTCCTTATGGGGACAAAAATCTGTCTCCACTCTCACATTATGGGGACTTGTCTTCCTTATGGGGACAAAAATCAAGTCCCCATAACGTAAATGACTCAATTTTAAGGTGAAGACATGTTTTAAAGTTAGGCTGAGGTTAAGGTTAGGGTCAGGGTTAGGGTTAGGACACTAGTAATTATGGTTAAGGTTAGAGTAAGTCTGCAGGAAATGAATGGAAGTCAATGGAATGTCCTCTGTAGTCATGGAAACCTGTGTGTGTGTAATTTTTTGGATCAAAACAACAGCACACTTTTCTTTTTCAAACATTATTTTCTTTATTTGCTCTTTTTCATCTCAGCATTTTTTTTTAAATATCTCAGTAGATTTTAAATCTTTTGTAAATTATCAATCTCATGTTAAAACTGGGATAAACTATCTATAATAGAGGCTTTTTTTCTCTCTCTCTTAAATTTAATTTCTATTTTCTCAAAATCCTTTGATATACATGTTCTCTTATTATTAATATTTAGATGATTCATCTTTTTTTAAATTATTTTAAACTTTGTTATTACGCAACATCCCCATAAACAAACAAACAAACAAACAAACAGAAGTACACGTCTTTCAGAAGGCAGTGGAAACGATGTCAGAATAAACCAACTTTCAGATTGATTGATTGATTGATTGATTGTATTTACCGTGTGTTTATGATGCCACTGAACTTGTCGAGACTCTGCATGTTTTTAATCTAAACGCACAAACCTAAAATATTCCACGTCTACTCTCGTCTAGTGTGAATCACCGGCACATGAAAAGGGGGGATGTGCTAAATGGCAACAGTCGTATCGCTCTTCAGCCACGGTTGTGTTATTGTTATTATTATTGTTATTGTTATTGTTATTATTATATTATTATTGTTTCAGCTACACTGGCCATGAAGTCACTGGTTTGTATTGCTGTTGGCCTTTAAAAAAAAAAATAAATAAATAAATAAACGTCTTAGCGTCGGGAACATCAGTTGTTTTTTAACTTGTGGTTCTTCTGAGACAAGATGGTGGAAAAGAACATACGTTTAAACTAACCTTTTTTTTTTCCTGTCACATCAACGACACGAGATTTCAGGAAATGAGCACAAACACTGAAAAATACTTCACCAAAATAAAAGAAAGATTAGAAAAACTGCCCAGCTAATTTAGCCACATGCTATCATCAAATCTTTGCTACCTCACTAACCAGCTAACCTGAGATAATGACGTTTACCCACTAACTGTAACCAAGTGTCGAAAAACGTGACCTAACGTGTTCCGTTTACGATCAGTTTAGCCGCTAAACCAAACGCCATCTGTTTTAGCCGCTAAACCAAACGCCATCTGTTTTAGCCTCTAACAAAAAAACATACACATAACTTTAGCTTTAATGTTTATCCACACGGACCTGTTAGCTAACCTGAGTTAGCCAACATAGCCTAGCAGACTGAACTACTTCACTTATCATTAGCTGTTAAACTGGAAAGTTAGCTTAAACTGTTTTACCTTTCTAATCTGGTTTATCCACTAAACCAAACAGGTTTTTAAACCAACACCATCTCACCAAGCTAGCCTGTTAGCTAAAGGACACAATCAGCTCTATTGAAAAAAGAAAAAAAAGAAAAAATAACAAAACAAAAAATGGTCCATTTCTGTTTAGCCAACCAAACTAAATCTGTTTTAACTGGTCGTTAACAAACCAACATGTAAGCTACTTTAAACCATCAATCTGCTGCTAAGCTACAAGCTAAATTTAGTAAGTGCTTCATTGAGTTTTTTGAAATGACTCACTGTGGTTTAGCTAACTCACCTGTGAGCTAATGTCCCATCTAGCTCCAAAGCAGCAGCTCGTCATCAATTTAGCTGCCTTTGACCTTTTTTTAACTTATTACCAAAATATTAGCATAAGCTAGTGCTAAACAGTAGAAGCTTTTGAGTCGTGTTTTGTGTTAGAAAGACGTAAAACATTAGCAAGCGCTGTAGCATGGTCACTTCCTGTTGTGTTTGTGCTCATGTCCTGAAATGTTTTCAGCTGAAGTGACATCATGCAGGTTTTTAAACTGGATTTTAACACTGTTTAGCTAACGTCAGCACAGAAAAACAGGCTACGTCAGAGGTCTCAAACTCGCCCGCCCGCCCACTTATTTTTATTATTTTTAAGCAATAGATCTATTTAGCATCACAAATCCATTTTTACCATTTTTGAACTAAATATCGTTCCATGTCAACACAGACACTTTTATTTTGAAATTCTATGAAATAGCTATCATTGCAATATCATGATGGAATATCTTGATACACTCAAATCGCTCACTCCGACTGAATGGTCACTGTTTTCCCGTGACTGCCCCCTGCTGGTCACTTGAGTTTGAAGCCGCCGGGTTACGTCGCTTCAGAAACAGACTCTGTTGGTGCTCGTTAACGCCACAAACTCGGGTCAAAGGTTAGAAATGTAACGACAGGCCTGTGAGCCGCGCTGCAGGGGTCAAAGGTCACCACCACCAAGGTGACCCAGTTTTACCTGTAAAACCTAAAGCACCTACTGTGACGACTCGTTACAAATGAATGAGGAAAAAAAACACAAATATCACTTGAGTCCATTCACACGCAGGGGGGGGCGCTGCAGAGTCAAGATGGCCGCCGTGTCAAAAAAGAAACAAAAAAGATCAATTATAGGTGACGAAGATGATGATGATCATGTCATGTCATTAGACTGGTCTCGTTGATTTTCACGGAATGAACTCGTGCCTCGGGCTACGAGGGGCGCTAATGTGTAGCCTGGTGGCAACGTGTCCGCGGTGACGTTCCCACGGCGACGTGTCCGCGGTGACGTTCCCACGGCGACGTGTCCGCGGTGACGTTCCCACGGCGGTGACGTTCCCACGGCGGTGACGTTCCCACGGCGACGCGGCCGCGGTGTGTCACTGAACATGGATAATTGGGGGCGGTCTTTAATACGGTGTAATCCCATGATTGTAAAGCGAGCAGGAATCCATCACATTTTCATCATCATCATCGTTTCAGCTCGTGTTGAATATTTCATGTCATGGGGAAGCGGGTCGGGTCGGGTCGGGTCGGGCCGGGCCGGGTCAGCGTGTGATTGGACGAGACCAGCAGGTGTCCTGACACGGTGAGGCGGGCCATCGCAGTCATGTCAGAATACAAATCCATCTTTCTTTCTTTGTTTTTTTAGGTGAAGTTTGATGAATTTTGGATTTTTCAGTTATTTTTTTCCTTTATTTTCTTCTTCTTCTCTTTGTGTTTTGATTATTCTTTCCCCTCCTTCCCTTGTTGTTGTTAAAACGCCAGCCAAGTCAGTATGGTGGGCAGCGCGGTGAGGACCCAGGCGAAGAAGCCCCTGGCGTCGGCAGATCTGGTCGCTCCGTTTCCGCTGCCACAGAGTTCAAACAGACTCCCACGGAAGTCCAGGTTGCGGGACTCCTTTTTCAGTTTCTCCCACAGATCTGCGGCTCCCTCCTGGCAGTCGGCCAGCGCCGTCGTGGCACAGGAGTGGAAATTATCCCAGTAACTGGCGGGAGAAAACACAGCGAGTATTAACACCACAGGCAAACGACTTCAGTGGGAGGCAACAGCCACTCAGGACGCCGAGCCAAGAGTGGAAGTCGTCCCAGAATGAGGCAGCACGCAAAACAAAGTGAGCAAAAAGCTTCTGAGGACGCAGGAGGACATTTTACATCATTTTACAAACAAATATGAAGGACAAAACTGCTCCATTTTGTGTTTTAAGTCATAAAATCTACGTCGGTTTAAGTCGACGAAGTCTTAAGAACATGTACACGTCTTTATCTCACTGTTAGACAGACATTTCCAACAGGAAACCACTCACTCTCCCACACCAAAGTCCATAGAGAAAATCAGTGATTTTAGCTCACAGGGACACAGGAGCTGCTGGTCTACTGCTGCCTCGTGTGGTTACTTTGTGTCACTGATTTAAATCAAAATGAAGGATTTTGAATGCCGAATTGTCAAAATAAGACGTGGGAGAGTGAAGAAATACAGACTTTAGCCACTTAAAAGACTCACTTAATAAAATCTAATTCAGCTCAAGTCTACAATATCTTAAGAATGTAGCCACTGCTTTAAACTTAAGTATGTAAACCACTCACTCTCCCACACCAAAGTCCATAGAGAAAATCAGTGATTTTACATCACAGCACACAGGAGTTGTTGATCCACTGCTGCCTCCACTGCTGCCTCCGTCACTAAGTTCAAATGTCTTATTTTGACAATTCGGCATTCAAAATCCTTCATTTTGATTTAAATCAGTGACACAAAGTAACCACACGAGGCAGCAGTAGACCAGCAGCTCCTGTGTCCCTGTGAGCTAAAATCACTGATTTTCTCTATGGACTTTGGTGTGGGAGAGTGAGTGGAAAGGTCAGTCTAACAGAACAGTGAACATATTCTGAAGTTCCCACATCATGATCATAAATCATGTCTTCATCTGCATCAGCTCCACCTCATGTCTTCAGTCCTCAAATAAGAACAAGATAATCTCTTGGTTTTGACATTTCTCTCTGTGTTGTTGATTTTTATCTTCCCTCACATCCCCTCCTCCACCCTCCACCTTCTCCTCCTCCCTTGTTTCCTATCCTCCCTCCATCCTTTTGTCCTTCATCTGTCTTTTCTTCCCTTTTTTTCCCCCAAACTCTATTTTCTAGCTCGTTTCCTTCCCTCCTCCTCCTCCTCCTCCTCTTTTCTCTTTGATGGTTTGATGTTTTATTCATATCCTCCTCTATTTTCTCCTCTTCTGCCCTCATTTTTCCTCCTCCTCTTTTTCACATTTTCTTCTTTTCTGTTTCATTCCTTATTTTATTTATTCATCTTCTATTGTTCCTTCTCGTGCTCATTTTCGCTTCCTTCCCCTTTCACTTGTCCATCTTTTTGTCCTTTCGTCACCCAGTTAATGTGAAAATGACACCAGTCTGCGCACACACGCACACACACACACGCACACACGCACACACACACACGCACACACACACACACACACACACACACACACACCGTATATAATCCAATCTTCCGCTCTGCTCTTATTGATGTTGACCTCTTGAACTGAATCGTGTCGATGCAACATCTCAGAGCAATTAACGTGTGTGTGTCTGTGTGTGTGTGTGTGTGTGTGTGTGTGTGTGTGTGTGTGTGTGTGCGTGTGCATGCGTGTGTGGAGGCGTATTAACGTGCTCCACCTGCCACGCCTCAACACCGCTGTGATGGAGCTGTCACTGAATTAAAAAATCATGTGTGTGTGTGTGTGTGTGTTTAGGGGAGGGGCCTCTTGCTGCAGTGTGCCATCTGGTGCCCACTGAGTCTGAATGGTGGGATGAACGTGTGTGTGCAGGAGGGTGTCAGCTGGTGTATGCCCCGCCCCCTTCTCCCTCAGGATCTCTGTTTAAATCACTCATATTATTTATTATTCTGTGGTTAAAGTCAATCACATATGTGTGTGTGTGTGTGTGTGTGTGTGTGTGTGTGTGTGGCTGGTCTTCCTTGTTGTGGGGACCTAAATCTGTCTCCACACTCACATTATGGGGACTTGTCCTCCTTATGGGGACAAAAATCTGTCTC
>JAFBJR010000935.1:25783-36181 GCA_016785285.1 Brachirus orientalis
TGTGTGTGTGTGTGTGTGTGTGTGTGTGCGTGTGCATGCGTGTGTGGAGGCATATTAACGTGCTCCACCTGCCACGCCTCAACACCGCTGTGATGGAGCTGTCACTGAATTAAAAAATCATGTGTGTGTGTGTGTGTGTTTAGGGGAGGGGCCTCTTGCTGCAGTGTGCCATCTGGTGCCCACTGAGTCTGAATGGTGGGATGAACGTGTGTGTGTGTGTGTGCAGGAGGGTGTCAGCTGGTGTATGCCCCGCCCCCTTCTCCCTCAGGATCTCTGTTTAAATCACTCATATTATTTATTATTCTGTGGTTAAAGTCAATCACATATGTGTGTGTGTGTGTGTGTGTGTGTGTGTGTGTGTGTGTGTGTGTGTGTGTGTGTGTGTGTGTGTGTGTGTGTGTGTGTGTGTGTGTGTGTGTGTGTGTGTGTGTGTGTGTGTGTGTGTGTGTGTGTGTGTGTGTGTGTGTGTGTGTGTGTGTGTGTGTGTGTGTGTGTGTGTGTGTGTGTGTGTGTGTGTGTGTGTGTGTGTGTGTGTGTGTGTGTGTGTGTGTGTGTGTGTGTGTGTGTGTGTGTGTGTGTGTGTGTGTGTGTGTGTGTGTGTGTGTGTGTGTGTGTGTGTGTGTGTGTGTGTGTGTGTGTGTGTGTGTGTGTGTGTGTGTGTGTGTGTGTGTGTGTGTGTGTGTGTGTGTGTGTGTGTGTGTGTGTGTGTGTGTGTGTGTGTGTGTGTGTGTGTGTGTGTGTGTGTGTGTGTGTGTGTGTGTGTGTGTGTGTGTGTGTGTGTGTGTGTGTGTGTGTGTGTGTGTGTGTGTGTGTGTGTGTGTGTGTGTGTGTGTGTGTGTGTGTGTGTGTGTGTGTGTGTGTGTGTGTGTGTGTGTGTGTGTGTGTGTGTGTGTGTGTGTGTGTGTGTGTGTGTGTGTGTGTGTGTGTGTGTGTGTGTGTGTGTGTGTGTGTGTGTGTGTGTGTGTGTGTGTGTGTGTGTGTGTGTGGCTGGTCTTCCTTATGTTGTGGGGACCTAAATGTGTCTCCACACTCACATTATGGGGACTTGTCCTCCTTATGGGGACAAAAATCTGTCTCCACACTCACATTATGGGGACTTGTCCTCCTTATGGGGACAAAAATCAAGTCCCCATAACGTAAATAACTAAATTTTAAGGTGAAGACATGTTTTAAAGTTAGGTTAAGGTTAGGGTTAGGTTAAGGTTAGGACACTAGTAATTATGGTTAAGGTTAGAGTAAGTCTGCAGGAAATGAATGGAAGTCAATGGAATGTCCTCTGTAGTCATGGAAACCAGTGTGTGTGTTATGCTGAAAACTGGTGAAAAATAAAAAAATATATTTTTCCTTTCTTTTACAGAAACCTTGAATTTAAAATATTTTTTTTTATAAGAAAAGTACATTTACTTCAATTATTTTCTCTTTATTTTAAAAGAAAAGTTTAAAATCTTAAATGTATTTGTCTATTTTTGGTGAAGTCTAAAATATAGATTTGGCAGAAATTTAAGATAAAAAAATTACATTTCATTTGGTCAATCATTAAGCCCAGAATGAGGCTTTTATATTCATATATGAGGAGGAGGAGGAGTCAGCTGCTCTACAGAGGCGGCCATTTTGGACAGTAGCCCAGAGTGGACAAACTTGACATATTTTGCTAACTGAAAAGATACATAGTCTTTCCAACACACTTGGATTGAAAGGGTGAAGTTAGAAAGAGAGATTCAATAAATGTCACTATTTTTTACACACTGCACCTTTAAAAATGTCACAGCCCACTTTAAAATGTATATTATTTCTCTATTTCACAAATAGACGGGAAAATAAATTCAAAGAAAGCTCCTTTAAAAGGTGATTAATGATCATATTTGTCAGTGTTAAGTCATGTGTACTTTGGATTTCTTTTCTTTTATTTTGTAAAGGTGTTACCACTTACAGGAAGACTTGTTATCGACTGCTGCTGCTAAAAATGTCTCATTTGAGATCCACGACCTCTGACCTGTGACTTTTTTTTGCTCATTCAAATTTGGTCAAGTAGTTTATTTGTACTGTTTTCTAAACATTTATATTTTTGTTCGTTTAAATCGCGGCCCACCCGCAGTACCGTCGCGAGCCACCAGGCATCTGCGGCCCGCACTCTGGGAATCACAGCTAAATGTAAGTGCGTTTGCTAAGTATGAGAACGTAAACGATGGAGTCTCTGCTAAGAATGTGTGTTTTATTTTTTTGTTGTTTTGTAGTTAGCATCAGGTTTCTTCTACGGACCAAAGTCCATAGAGAAAATCAGTGATTTTAGCTCACAGGGACACAGGAGTTGTTGATCCACTGCTGCCTCCATCACTAAGTTCAAATGTCTTATTTTGACTTTTCGGCATATAAAATCATTCATTTAAACATACCTCAGTGACACAAAGTGACCACACGAGGCAGCAGTAGAGCAGCAGCTCCTGTGTCCCTGTGAGCTAAAATCACTGATTTTCTCTATGGACTTTTGGTGTGGGAGAGTGAGTGGTTTACAAACTTCACTTTCCTGTTGGAAAAGTCTGTCTAACAGTGAGATAAA
The DNA here is from genome assembly GCA_016785285.1 of Brachirus orientalis. NCBI lineage: Eukaryota > Metazoa > Chordata > Actinopteri > Pleuronectiformes > Soleidae > Brachirus > Brachirus orientalis. The sequence continues at coordinate 28,341 of JAFBJR010000935.1, forward strand.
GACGTGAACATGTTCTTGAGATGTTGTAGATTTAACTGTATGTGGATTTTATTAGCCAAGTCTTTTGTTAAGTGGCTAAATGTCTGTTTCTCTTGTGCAAAAGTGAAGTTTGTAAACCACTCACTCTCCCAAACCAAACCCCATAGAGAAAATCAGTGATTTTAGCTCACAGGGACACAGGAGTTGTTGATCCACTGCTGCCTCCATCACTAAGTTCACATGTCTTATTTTGTCAGTTCGGCTTTTGAAAATCCTAATTTATATTTATTTCAGTGACACAAAGTGACCACACGAGGCAGCAGTAGAGCAGCAGCTCCTGTGTCCCTGTGAGCTAAAATCACTGATTTTCTCTATGGGATTTGGTGCAACAGTAGACGCGCAGCTCCTGTGTGTGTATAAACAGACATATATATATATATATATATATATATATATATATATATATTTATATATACATCATGAGTATCATGTTTCTTCTACAGTTAAAACTGGTACTGAGTCTATATTACTGGTCACATTTCCTGTGTTTTCTTTTCTTTGCGTGTTTGTATGTACATGTACATACGTGCAGATCTTGTGCAGGTTCTCTCTGTCGTCCAGGTCTTGGGGATAGTTGGCCATGTTCTCTCCCAGCTGCAGCAGACAGTCTGAGAATCCTTTAAACACAGAGTCACACTGACCAGCACTGACTAACACCGTCTGCAGCACAGACACTGAGGACAGAGGACAGAGGACAGAGGACAGAGGACAGAGGACAGAGGACAGAGGACAGAGGAGGACGATGGTCAGTTCACAGACACAAACTCTGACACGTCTCAGGTCGTACGATTCAGTAAAACCTGTTTCCACCGTAACAATCCAACATCCAGCTCATGAAAGACATTTTTTATCATCAAAAATCAAAAATCCCATCGTTCTCGTCAAAGTAAACACTGTGGAGCTTCATGTGAGGTTTGATGTGATCAGTGTTATGACACTGGGAGGAAGTTAAACTTTGTCATCAACAGTTCAAATGTAATGTTGAACACGTGCTCAGTCAAGGTTATGCTCCGATTTAAAGAGACAGTTCAGGTTTTATATTTTAGGTGCGGTTGTGTGAATTACATACAACAGCCCCTTAACTAAAGACTTCAATAATAAAATCTGTGTCAGTTCAAGTCTACGATTATCTTCAGAACACGTTCACGTCTTACTGTTAGACAGACTTTTCCAACAGGAAGCAGAAGTTTGTAAACCACTCACTCTCCCACACCAAATTCCATAGAGAAAATCAGTGATTTTAGCTCACAGGGACACAGGAGTTGTTGATCCACTGCTGCCTCCATCACTAAGTTCAAATGTCTTATTTGGTCAATTCGGCATTTAAAATACTTAAATTTAGGTTTACGTCAGTGACACAAAGTGACCACACGAGGCAGCAGTAGACCAGCAGCTCCTGTGTCCCTGTGAGCTAAAATCACTGATTTTCTCTATGGACTTTGGTGTGGGAGACATTTCCTCATAAAACTACACTTTGAAGTGTGTTTCAGATGAAACCTCCTCCACACACACATACTCTCACTCATCTGATAGATTTCTGTGTCTGTCACTGATCGATCAGGCTGTGGTTTAAAACAGGGTCTTTGTGTGTGTGTGTGTGTGTGTGTGTGTGTCATTAGGCCCTTATTAAGAGAGAAAAATTCATCTATAAAACACACATGGGTTGCCAGGTCTGACACGCCTTTGTCCCCCCTCAGCCACTCACATAAGCATTAACATGACACACACACGCCCCTCTACACGATCTTTGTTAACTGTGTGTGTGTGTGTGTGTGTGTGTGTGTGCATGGTTCGTTAGGCGGGGGATCAGGCTGATTGATTGGTTTGGATAATAACACGCCTGCTGTCCGGTTCCACTCGATCAAACTGTGGACTAACACAGCATGACGTGTAGAACGAGACACGGCTGTTACAGAGGGATGAGGAGGTGTGTGTGCGTGTGCGTGTGTGTGTGTGTGTGTGTAGATAAATTACATGGGAATAATGTGACAGAATCAGAGTCGACTTTCTTTTAGATCCGTTTCTATATCAGTGTTTTGATACATAAAGTCTCCAAACATGAGCAGTAGACTAATCAATAACACATTAAGACACGGAGAACCTGAGTGTGGCTCCAGTCACATGGAAATATTTCAGATGTTTGTTACGTCTGATGTCCACATGAGTTTACTGAAGTTTGTAAACCACTCACTCTCCCACACCAAAGTCCATAGAGAAAATCAGTGATTTTAGCTCACAGGGACACAGGAGTTGTTGATCCACTGCTGCCTCCATCACTAAGTTCAAATGTCTTATTCTGTCACTTCAGCTTTTGAAAATCCTAATTTATATTTATTTCAGTGACACAAAGTGACCACACGAGGCAGCAGTGGATCAACAACTCCTGTGTCCCTGTGAGCTAAAATCACTGATTTTCTCTATGGACTTTGGTGTGGGAGAGTGAGTGGTTTACAAACTTCACTTTCCTGTTGGAAAAGTCTGTCTGACAGTGAGATAAAGACGTGAACATGTTCTTAAAATATTGTTGACTTATGTAGATTTTATTCCTTTGTTAAGTGGCTCGCCATTGACCTCATATTACCACACTTGAAAAACCTGAACTATCCCTTTAACCCCTGCTTGTCTCTTATGAATCACTTTAATTACAGAGCAGCTTGTTTTAAAATTATATTAAAATTTTCAAATATTTGTCAGAATAGGGAATAATAAATATACATATGTAATAATAATTCAGTGTTAGATTCACAGTCAATTTTATTTCATGTAAAGTTAATTTTTCATATATTTTACTTTATCATAATATACAAATCAAACATGTATTGGCTCATTTAGCTGTACTACATTAACAATATAATTATCAATGGTAAAAACTACAAATTTATTTGGAGTTACATGTTTTATTTTTATTAATGTTAATGCTTTATTTGTTTTATTGTGCATTTAAGTGCATTTCATTATTGTCTTTTATTGTGTTGTATTCATGTAAATCTGATTATTAGACACATAATCATCAGTAATAATAAGAATGATAATAATTTGAATTAGACACACACACACACTCTCTCTCTCTCTATTGTTTGTCAGTGTCTCTCTATCACTTGTATGTTTGAGGCATTACATCATCTCAAACTAATTCTCTCTCTCTCTCTCTCTCTCTCTCTCTCTCTCTCTCTCTCTCTCTCTCTCTCTCTCTCTCTCTCTCTCTCTCTCTCTCTCTCTCTCTCTCTCTGCACCACTTACATGACATCATTTTTTTTCCAATAAAAAGAAAAAAAAATCGGACCAATCAGCTTCGACCATGTTCTCACTCACACACGTATGAAGGGACCCCCCCCCCCCCCCCCCACCCACCCACCCCACACACACACACACACACTCTGACCCAGAATCTCATTCAATCGATTTTAAATAATTCACACGTCATTAATTGTTAATAAAGACATTTTCATTTTTCCGTTTTATTTAATTTCAGTTTAATTTTTTTTTTCTTATTTCAGTCGTTTTTAATTTATTTCGTTTTTTTTTCTTTATTGTTTCTGTTCAGTTTCTTTTTTCTTTGATTTTGTTCTGTCAATCGCTTTTATTCATATTTGTATTTTAGTCTATTTTATTTTTTTATTTTATTTTTTTAACATATTTATGTACTTTAATTTCTAAAATGAGGACAGTTTCAGCAGCAGCGTGCACGCGCACACGCGTTTACAGTTTACGCCTCCTCCTTCAGTCAGCCACGCGCGCACCCATTCACCCCACGTCCACAGACACACCCACCTCCGACACACGCGGACACTTTACACGCGTGGATTTCTTTATGATCCAAAGCACAAAACACACAAACAAAACAATAATAATAATAATAATAATAATAATAATAATAAACACTTTTATACTTATATGAAAATAAACACGTGATCGAAAAGAAACATCATGTGATCACGCGAACAGATTAAAAACCATGAAAGAGAGTCACGTGGTTGAAGTGAAGTGCTGCAGCAGCGCGCGCCAAAACGCCGAACCTCCGCGGGCAGCAGCCAATCACAGAGCAGCAATTCATAAAAGAATAAAGAAATTAATAATTAAATTTAATTAAAATTAAATGAAAGAAAAGACGAAGAAAGATCGAAAAATAAAAGTATCTTTGATTAGATTTGATCAGTTATTAATGAATGTGATTGTTTTTCTCTTTATATGGAAAATATCAACATTTTGATACAATTTTACTTTATATGTTTATATATATATATATATATATATATACAGTATATAATATATATATATAGTAATGTCATTTAAACACCAACTGTTTCTCCTGTTTCTCTAAATAATAACAAAAGCACTGATTGAGGAGGATCCACACACACACACACACGCACGCACACTCTCACACACACACGCACGCACACACACTCTCACACACACGCACGCACACGCACACGCACACACCTCCACAGCCTCGTTATGCAACAGCAGGAAGAAAATCATCTTTTTATTTGTTAGCTTTTTTTAAAATAAATTAAAATAATATTTTTTCTGCTGTTTTGTTCAAGTTCAACCGGAAATGTTTCACATGAAATGTTTTCTTTTAATTATTCAACGTGTTAATCAAATAAATAAATAAATAAATAAATTACAAAATCGTGCAGGATCTATTTTTGCACCTGTCGTGCACGCGCAGGCTGCGGGTGCGCGGACTCAAACACGCAGGTTTTTTTTTTCACGTGCTTCTTTTCGGTTCACTTAATTTTTTTTTTAACAGATCAAATAAAAACAATAAAACAAAAATAAAATGAAGAGAATAGAATGAAAAAGTAAAGTCGTTTGATTTGTTTTATTATTAATTCAAAATATATTCATATGTTGTGACGCTGCTGCACCGGACACAAGAACCGGAGCCGGTACCGGGACATTCTGGCTCCTTTTACCCGCTGCTTTTTATCTCGTTTGTACAGAAACATTTACTTTATTAACGAACAAAATCGGATTCATTTCAAACAATGAAAAACAAAAATTTACATTTTAAACGTTTAGATTCTGATTTTTTTTTCTGCAGGTGAAAAAATGTTTGGGATAGATGGAGCTGTAGAGGGTGAGAGGGTGAGAGGGTGAGAGGGTGAGGGGCTTCCCCTTCTTAACACACGCACGCGCGTGCACGTGCATGGGCGTACACGCGCAGCCTCCGTTGTGAAGCGCAGCGGCGTTAAAATGGAGCGGACATGCCTTCAGTGTTGGAGCAGCAGCAGCGAACAAGTGATTCAGAAAATACAAATAAATACAAACAATTCAAAAATGACTTTATTATCAGTGGAAACGAATTCGGTTCTGAAAACACGGGAATTTTATCAAACGAAAAACGTTTTTAAATTAAAGCAGAAACGTGTGAATCTGTTTTTTTAAGGCGACTTTTTCTGGTTTCATTTATTTTTAAATATGAAACAAATTATTTAAAATAACCCGCGACGAAAAACAACAAGATTAATTCGAGATTATTTTAAGAAAAAAGAAAAAGATAAAGGCGATTGTTCAGAAAACAATAAAGAGTAAAACTACGAATGTGTTGCTGTGAAAGGATGAAGTGATGAAAACGTGACGATGAAAGAAATGAATTGATGAGAGAAACTCACGGATGTGCAGAGCGAGGCAGAGCGCGAGGCTTCCTCCTCCCATCCTCCTCCTCCTCCTCTTCTTCCTCCTCCTCAGCCGCAAACACTCACCAAGTGCCGCACATTCCCGCAACAAGCTGCGCTAAAACAAACCCGCTACATCCGGAACGGCAGCCCCGCACCCCGGTCCCGGTCCCGGTCCCGGTCCTGGTCCTGGTCCTGGTCCTGGTCCTGGTCCTGGTCCTGAGCCTGAGCCTGAGCCTGGTCCTGGTCCTCAGCCTGGCTCTCCGGGTGAACCTGCTCCTCCTCTCTGTGTCTCTGTGTTTTCTGCGTCTCTCCTCCTCCTCTTCCTCCTCCTCTTCCTCCTCCTCTTCCTCTGCAGCTCCCGCCTGGTTTTAGTCTGAGGAGACACACACACACACACACACACACACACACACACACACAGAGAGAGAGAGAGAGAGAGAGAGAGAGAGCTCATATGAAAATTAAACATTAAATAAATATATCATTTCATTTTTCCTGATATTTTATCTTCATTTCTTATTTGTTTTTATTTCATCAATGATTCACTTTCATTTGATTGATAATTGATTTGATTATTTTTCGCTTTCATCTGTTAATTCTATGTAATTAACACCCACACACACACACACACACACACACACTTTTTAAAATCCTTTTTTCTCTAAATTATATTTTTTCTGTGGATTTTTTGTGATATTTGTTTTTTTTTCATGTTAAATTTTCCATCTTTTCATGTTCCATGTGTATCTTTATTCATGTTATTCATGTTTATTCTTCATGATATTTATGGGATGTTTTGTGTTAGTATTTTCGTTTTTTATTTTTTTCTTGGTTGTTTGTACTTTTTATTTGTATGTTTCTGTTTATATTGTATTTCTGTGTTTTTTCTTCATATATCTGTATTTTTACGTTATTTTTGTGTCTTTTTAATTAATTAAAACATGAATGTCTCTATAATATGTTGGTGTTTTATTTCTGTATTCTCCTCATTCTTTTTCTTTTCCAGCTGCTGACGTTTTTATTTGTCTTTAATTAGAATCAGTTTAAATGTTTCTGTGATTCTTTAATGTTGCTACAAAAGAGTAAAAAAATATAGATTTTCACATCATTGTTTTAAGTTTTTAATGATGGTCATGTGTCAATAATGTCGTTTATGTGTGCGCGTGTGCGTGCGTGTGTGTGTGTGTGTGCCTTTGACTGTGACCTTCACTCTCTCACCTCCTGCCCCACTTATGACTCTTCAAATAAACAGCGTCAGTCTCAGCAGTGACACCTGCCGGTGAACAGGAGGAACTGCAGCGAGCACCAGAAGAGTCGCAGTAAAAAGAAAACACAGGGAAACATCACAACACGAGAGTTTTCTCTTTTTATTAAGTCAAAAAAAGATTCAACCACACGACAGAGACACAAAGACGAAGAGAAAAGACACAAAAGTACGACACAAAAAAGCAACAAGATACAAAAGATGCAAAACTTACCCCCAAAAACATAACAGAACAACAAAACCCCTCAAAAATAACCAAAAAACTACGACTTGAAAAAATGTAACAAAAGATTTAAAACTACAAGAAAAGATGCAAAACTTACTCCAAAAAACATAAAAGTAGAACAAAACAAAGTAAAAATAACAGAAAAACTACAACTTAAACAAAAGATTCAAAACTACAAGATGCAAAAACTACCAACCAAAAACATAAAATTACAACCAAAAAACTCAAAAATAACACTAAAGTAAACTAAAGTAAAACATACAACAGAAGATACAAACTATGACAAATGTAAACTTTAATAGAATAGAAAGTGGGTTGAGACTCAGTGACGCCATCATGTGGTAGAAACATGTAACAACAGACCAACTTCAGCCTTTTGTTTAAATCTAACATTTAAAGTAAAACAGAACAAACAGAACTGTTGTTTCTGTTTCTCTAAATGTTATTGTTTTATGTGTGTAGAAAAACCAGAGTGAGATTTAAAGTGAGAATTTAAATAAAAACATTTGGTTTAAACTCAGCACATGTTACTGTTTTACACACATGAACAACAGCGTGAAAGTTTTCTTTATTTTTTAAACCAGTTTAGTAAAATTCAGTGTTTAATAAATACTGATATGAACTTTGATGTCAAAGTCAGCTGTGCTGTCTCATCAGCTGTGTGTGTGTGTGTGTGTGTGTGTGT
>JAFBJR010000935.1:38132-53207 GCA_016785285.1 Brachirus orientalis
GTTGTGGCTGGTGTCGTAGTTGTTGTGGCTGGTGTTGTAGTTGTTGTGGCTGGTGTTGTAGTTGTTGTTGCTGCCGTTGTAGTTGTTTGGGCTGGTGTCGTAGTTGTTGTTGTTGTGGCCATTGTTGCCATTCCTGCAAATCCAGTTTGATTTTATTTAAAGTTAATCTAAAACATGACTAATATAGTTAAGGGTTAGATGATGGCATCCATTGTGTCTTTAAAAGACATATTCCCTGAAATTCCCTTCCATTCTTCCTTTCTTTCTTTCAAGACAAATGCTTACCTGTTACATCTTAACAATCTTACCTGTTAAAATCAGGATGAATGGCATGACCTTTCCAACACCCATCCTTTCAGTGTCTCTGCAAAATAAAATACAACAAAGGCAAGTTGTGATAAAGATTTGCTTTATTGTCTCTTCATGCCTCTATTGTGTCAAAATAAGGATTCCATTGGTTCCTCCCAGGGTTTGAGCCACCACAACCCACTCAATTTCATCGAATCATGCCACATATTGCTAGCTGTTTTACTCTGACAGTAGCTTTTTTCATAAACCCTTTTTGCAATGAAAGTCAAGTCAAGTTTCCCAATTGTGTAACTGCTTTCCCCGCCCTGTGACTCAATGTCTCTTGCTATCCAAGTGTATTTATACTGTAGATGTGTTCTCCTTCTCTTATTAGATTGTCTTATGTGAGCATTCCACCAAATTCTTGTCTTTTGTTTGATTCTTGTCTAATTCTGGCAGCAACCTGTGAGTATTGTCTGGCATTTTTGATATCTCTGTATGACAGAATGATCACCTGTGTACCGATCTAGCTCCTGACTATGCTTTTTCCCAGTGTCAGGGCCTCTGTGCCTTGTGGTATACTGCACTCTGATTTATATATGCCATTCATACCACTATCCCAACTTACTGATCACAACAATTATTATTGTACAATTAGTATTGTAAAATATAAAACAAATTATCATTCAAAACATTAATGTGCAGTTTAATATTATCCTTTTTTCCTCTGAAAGATGCTGGTGAGTTGTCACTTTCAATCATTTCATAATTCTATGGTTGAACAATGTTCTCAAAATTATTTTACTTAAGGGGAAAACTTTACTTTACTTTTCTTGGCAAGACTGTACTTTTGTATCAATTCACCAAAGGCAACAGAAAAGTAACAACCAATTTGGGACCAAATATTTAACAGTTTATCTCTTGTTGTCCTTATTGGGGAATAAATGCCAGCAAGGAAGATATAATAAAGAAATAAAGAAATATGTATATGTACTATGTATTTTTTAATGCAGATACATGCACCTCACATGGTAACAGAGATACAGTATATATACACCTGGATACATATTGACTCCACATGATTTGAAATGAAAAACAACATTAAAATTAATGCATACATCATGAATCATTGAAAATCCAAAGATTTAGGCATCTGGCCCCCCCATATTATGTTTTTCACTTCATTTTCAGTCACATCCTATTCTTTTTTCCAGTCCCATCCCACACTCAAAACCTGAGATGGTGAATTTCCTTAATAATAAATACCATACCACCTTAATAAATAATAATAATAATAATAATAATAATAATAATAAATTATTAATTGTAGTATAAATCACCATAATCTTTCCAATTTAGTTATTTAAACTTCATTTTGATTCAGTTACATTTTGAATTTTTTTCAGTTAGTTCTTCAGTTAAAGAACTTTTTCTTTTTCAGTTCTTTTTCCACTTAATACCTTTATAACTTTATACCTGATTATTATAAATACATATAGTAAGCAGAACATTATTGATTGATTGATTGATTGATTGATTGATTGATTGATTGATTGATTGATTGATTGATTGATTGATTGATTGATTGATTGATTGATTGATTGATTGATTGATTGATTGATTGATTGATTGATTGATTGATTGATTGATTGATTGATTGATGTAATAATGGCACACGTCAGAATTATACATACAGCACATAAACATTTGATTGTGTATGTACCCTAAAATTTTGAGGGTACATACACAATCAAATGTTTATGTGCTGTATGTATAATTCTGACGTGTGCCCAGACTTCATAATTCTTGAGATCTGCTTTCCACATTTAAACAATGTCCAACGAGTAACTCAGTTGTTGTTGGAGCTTTCGTATTTTGTTATTTAGAACTTCTATTGTCATTATACAGTAAATAACTAATAACACAGACATTTAAGAATATTAGTCACAGCTTTAGACTGTAAATATTTGTATGCGTAGATCTTGACTCAAATATGTACTTACCCCTAAGGAATATGATGAAAAGTGATTTAAATTTACCCTCTCTCCTGATGAAGGGATAAGTTGATACAGTATGTACTCCAGCCACACATGTAGTAGTGCAAATCTTGTACCCTCTATGATATCCAGTGTTGTTAAAGGTGCTTATATATTGGAATGAAATAAAGGCTAGTCACCTGGCTGACTGATGACAGACTTTTAAGAAATGCTGTGACATTTTAGCCAGACATATTTTTGGCTCAGCTGTGTGGCATACTCCCTTTGTTGTTGCTTCAGAGAACATAATGTCATTATATTCTTGAGAGATGTGATATGTGAGAGGTGTTCAGTTTGTATGATGCCAAATAACTTGATAAAAAGTAGAAGTAAGGCAAATCTAATCCCTACTAATTTGCTTATTCAATTATATTAAAGGATGGGAGAGTCATTTATCTGAGTGAAAATATGAATTTCAACACAATTTATAAAAATATAAATTGTTAAGGGGAAAGTGAGTACATCGCTTTAATCTGGTATAAAATTATTATTCTTAGTCTTTTCTATTTGAACATCAACAGAATATACAGAATTTTACACGTGCATCTATTATTTATCTCAAATTGATCTGGGTAATACATTTTCTACATCTCATTATGAATTTATAAATATTTTTAATAATATGTCAACGTAAATAATTTTATATCGCCTTTATATTTACCAGCAGTAAATGACGTCCCACTGTGCAAATGACTCCAGAATTGTCACAAAAGATCACATCACAATATCACACAGTATAAGATTGAACGTTACTCCATATCTGGTGTGGGGTGCATATGTTCTTCCCTGCCACTTCACAGGAGCAGTCCATTCTAATGGGACAGCCAAATCCAGTGTGAGTCATCTCTCTGTCCACATTGCTCTCATTAAGCCAGGTCTCAGTAATCACAGGCAGCAAACACTTTACTTTCACATTTAAATTTCAGATGTCCAGCTCATCAACTATGCACCTCAAAGACTGTGAGTTGGATAGAAAAACTGAAGGCAGGTAGCATCAGTTATTGATGTATACAATTTTTATTCTGTGCCTGATACACTTTCTTTTTTTCCTCCTTTACTATTAGGCAGCTGATGGGGAAGTATATAATGATAACAAGCTGCTCACCATGCTGTTTTATCACTTTCTCTACTTGGCAGATGCTGCAGAATAATGTCAAGAGTTTTTAGAGTGCAAAAACCATCCCAATGTCCACACAATGGCCCTCTGCACTTTTACACATTTTCACTTAATATTACAAGGTTTAAACAAGTTTAAAAATGGATAAAAGACAGTGTAAGCTGTTGCAGGTCAAGTACAAAGAGGCTCCCTTCCACACCCTCTTCACATCTCCTTGTTGGCAGACAATGCATCGCCCAAGAATTTCCAGGTGTGGCCAGTTTTACTTGTTTGGCAAATAAGACTACATAATGCAACCTTACTTATCGTCATTAAGTAAATATTTTTATAGACAGTGCTGTGTGAACAAGATACATTGAACATTAATAGCACATAAGGACAATGGCTTTTTTCACATCCCAGGGTTCAGTAGATTAGGTTTGTTTTCATTAAAGGCATTGAAAGTCAATAAATAGATTTGCTACCACTCCTAACAGGGATATTTTTACTCATGTCAATTTGTTTGCTTTATTTTACAGAGTACAAACAAAAGAACTCAAATGTGCACCAAACTTGGTGGACAGATGAGGCCTTGCACATGAAGGAAATTCATTAGATTTGGCCAGATAGGATATGGACCCAGGATACTTTTTTTAATTATTTTCCTTGACATTTTAGACAATTTTATTTACATAATTTGAAACATTTCAGTTATTATATTTGTGGTAACAAATCAGGCGTATCAATAGTGTTGACATCAGGGAATTTTTGTAATTTGGTGCAAAGCCATTAAATAATCGAAATCTAATTAACAGATATGTGTAGGCTTGTATGCCTTTGTTGATGTGTGTACTGGTGCCATTCCAGCAATGGCCTATGCCAAAGGGATCTTATTTTTGGTGTGTCTGTTAGTAGTATGCATTGTTTGTTTTTCTCTTTCTTTTACATAGTAAAATAGAGATACGGTGGAAGCAGTATGTTCCACTTTCAATTTTAGTAAATTATCCAGTATGATTAAGTTCAATATAATCCAAACACCTATTCTTTTCTCTACCAACCACGTACTAGATACCCCACCCCACAGCATCATCAGCACCATGAATAAAGAACTTACGATGATTTGAAGAAATGTTGATAACTGCCGACAAACTTTATGAAAAATATGATTGCATACAGAAAATAGACAATAAACATTAGACATTGTTTTTGGTATTCAAATTCAACTTGAACATTTATTTAACATGTACTTCTATGTGCATCACAGCAGTTTCACTGAGATTAGAAACTGTTCATTTCTGGCAAGCACAGCAGCACATTAAACAGGGTTACTGACAGACAGACAGGTAGGATGTTAAAGTAAAATTTACAAAATCATAAAATATCCACATATTCATAAATTATTAATCTTACAGAGGAATAAAATACAGAAGCATTACATAATAAAATAGACTCAATGAAATTGTCGGTATTCAGTGATCAAACAGGGCAGTTTAAATCAAATATAACATTTAAAGCCAAAGTTGCCTGAGTCTAACTTATTCAAAGTTCATGAAAAGCATCCAGTGAGACCAGTTTTCCAAGTCAGCTGATTTTGCAATTGATGGAGTAGAAGGTTGAATCCTTTTTCTCTCTAGTCATTCAATAGAAATAAATCCAGGAAGCAAATTTCCTCAATCATTATGGAAAATATAGATCCCTGGATAAAACTTTGTAAAACCAAAATGGCCATTGGTTGAATCCTTGTCAGGATCACTATTCAGTAGCTTACAAGTTTTAAAGTTTTCTCGAAGTTCTTCTCCGGAGCAAGTCAGAGGTACAGCGCAAGTTACCATGGTGATTTATCCCTAGTAAAAGAGTGAACCAACTTCATATGGCTGAAAGTCAAACCTGCTATTAGCTTGAAAGCCCCTTGTCCTGCTTCGTAAATGATTTCATCCAAAATCTAATGTCAGCATGTCTAATCATTGCAAAGGTGAATTTAATGAAAAGGGCTTTCTAAAGATTAGATAAAGAAGTATTTAGTTTAGCATTTTATCCACTATAGTTCTGCTGTTGCTCAAAAATGTTACAGTTAATACATATTTTACATATCAAGCAGTGTCGTCAATCTTATCAGGCATGCATTCTTGTTTTCTATGCTACCTAAATTTATGCTGGACAACACATATATGCAGTGATATTAGCAGTGCTTGCTATGTAGATTGTTCCAAAAGCAATACTTTGTTATGTGTCTGCCTGAGGATGTACGTAAGATGCAGGGCTGTCCTTTTTTGGTGCTGTGCTCATTTTATTTTGGTATGCACCCTAGTTTGACATGAGAGAATGATGATGTCTCCTGGGCACATTAAAGAATATATCTACAGTATATAACCAAGAAGGTGGTGGTGATTTTTTGTGTTGTTGTAGCCATTGTCAAAGAAAGGTTTTGTAGTTTTAGTTCTCTTTATTATGCAGTGACAATGTAGAATTTATAATGTTTATTAAATGTATGAAGAACATTTTCTTTCAGAGACGTGTGTGGCTACATGCCAAATGTCTGGGTTTTTTTTAACTCTCCTCAATCCAAAAGCTTTGACATGGGTGTGTTTTGCTTAAATGCTTTGCAAGTCAGTGTAGGGAAAGTCAGTAGTCTTAATGTAATCTATATCAATGTATGCTGAACAAGCCACAAATTAAAGAGATCTGCTATTTAATTTTATCTAATCATTCTTGTTCCAGAAGCACAATGGCTGTAGAGGAGGTTGTGATCATGAACCTCTAACAGATGCATTGTTTTTGTTGAAGAGCTTCGAACCGAGTCATTCACAGAAAGTTCCACTCCCTCACTCAGTGATGTGGCACTCAGCTGTGGCACTGCTCCCTTTCGTCTTTCGTCTGCATTCGTATTTGTAAAACCTGCAGCGAATGTGGATTTGGATGAAATGAATGCAAACTAAATTTTCGTCTGTAAATTAACCTAACACTCAGCATTCATGAAGCTTTCCTTTTGATATATTATTCCAGAGACAGTGTCATTAAGGAATACAAATCTATGTCCACTGTTCAATGTGTACAGGTGTTGCTTTGTAACAAAGGAATTATGTGGGATGTATGGAAACCATACCATGGTCATAGGTTTGGCCATAGATACATACCAGGAATGTTACCATTCTAACTCCACATTGTGTCAAAGGTGCCAATACGAGCTGCTGTGTGGCCTTAGACCCTTGTGTGTGGCTCTCCTTAATGTTTCAAAGTTGAGGCTAAAATCCAGAAGAGACCAAGCCTTTGCCATCAGGGCAACCCGATTTTGAAACGGCCTGTCTGAGGAAATAAGACTTGCACAATCTTTTAAATCACTTCTTAAAATCTATTTTAATAGACTGACATGCTTGTGATCTTGTCTTATTTATTTATTTACTCCAGTATTGCCATCTACACAGTGTGAGAGACAAAGGGGTTGTATTTTATGTCTGAACTATAGGTGTGTTATGTGTGTAACATCAATAAAGCCAATCAGAGTTTCACTTGTCATTCCCTTCACAAGCCAGTTTCGCATGTCTGACGTATTGCTATTTAAATGGTGAACGCAGGAAACTGGAGAAGTGAACGATTATCGGCTGATGAGATTGATAAATATGAAATAATAATAATAATAACAATAATAATAATAATAAATTATAGCCGGAAACTCTGTGTTTAAAAAGAAATATTGAATGTGCCTGTTTGGAGGTATGAACAAGAACAAGTTAAGAACAAGCGCCTGGTTATGAGAGAGGAGTGCACGATGATGTGCAGCTGGAATTCAAATTTGCTACAGTGTGAGAGAGACATTTTGCTTGTTCGATTCTCAGCTGAACCAGCAGGATGACCGTTAATTCGTGGAGAGGAGGAAGAGACAGGATTACACCAATAGATCTGCAACAGTTATCTGATGGATTCGCCTGTTTTTCTGTGCGCTTTTACGCACAGGAGGGGCTGTAGTTCCGGCAGCCAGCGCCCTCCACCGTGAACCACCGCGCGCGGACTTGTGAGCCGCTGTTCGACCAGCCGCAGTTAAGTGAGCGTAGAGTAATTAAAATATTATGTAACCTTACAAAGGATAGGCTACATTTCATATCAAACATTGATTTGAAACGACCTGTCTGGGGAAATAAGACTTGCACAGGTTACATAATTCATATCAAATACTGATATGAAAGGGCAAATGGAGACGATTTGAGCAGAAAACTGAACGTAAAAATGCATGAAAGTGGGCATGCTAGCCAGAATCACCATGAAAAAGTCTTCATTGGAAATATTATGTAACCTATAAAGGCTTTTCTTTTTCTTTTAAAAATCAAATATTGATATGAAAGGGCAAATTGGGACGATTTGAGCCTGTACTGTACACTAAAAATGCGTGAAACTCACAGAGTCACTGTGAACAAGACTGCATTGGAAATATTATATAAGTTACACAGACGTTCCTGTCATATAATACATTAACATTATACATTTTATAGTTCTTTTCTGCGCAAATCTTCATTATATTTTGGTTCATAAATATTCTGTAAAAACGGGTCAACTGTATTATGGTGACAGTCTCCAAAAAGTCACGGCAGCTCGACCACGAGCTACAGAAATCGAACTGCGGCTCACTTAACTGCGGACCGGAGTGCGTGTTCCCAGGCTGGTGTCCCATCAACAACTCCATTACACAGCACAGGATAAGAAATTGCACTGACATTCAAGTGTGATTATGTTGACGCATCTAATACGCCGTTTATATAAAATCAGCAGTTTGTACAAACTACTTGGACATTCAACCATATATTTTTTACATCCTAGTGTAAGTAACAACAATACAAGTTCTTTAAGCAGGTCTACTTTGGAGAAATACATGCAACAAGCCACATATTAAAAGTAATTATGTCAAATTCGTACATAATTTAGGCAGATTATATAATAATTTAGGCAAATTATATAAGCAACCCAATGTCCAAGATCAGTGATATAGTCCTCGCACATTTTGTGCTTACAATAGAAAAGGGCAATGACATATAACAGAAGCCCTGCATTCTGTTTTGGTTGCTCCATTAAAATGTTCTCACTTGAGAATCCACACTACTATGCACTGTGGGATGAGAATGATCAAGGAGAAGATCACGGGCTCCCCCCTGTGGCGGTTGTAGTTCGGTACACTTGGGAATGTGGCAGGAGGCGTTAGAAACAAAATAATAAGGGAATATAGTGTCTGCATATACGTTTTCTCTCTCTCTTTTTATTTTCTGTTGTTGAAGTCTGTTAATGTCCTTGGACATGTGATGATTTTTATTTGTCTCCAAATAGCAAAAAAAAATGTCCCTGTTATTGTTGATATCATCATCAGTTAAACAAAGTCCAATCCCCCAAAATGTTTAATCTTCTATAATATTACTGATATATTATTTTCTTTTCTTTTTTACGATATAGTGATATAACAAAACAGAATATTATATTTTCGATGTCATTAAGGTGTTTCAATATTAGGCTACATTTAAAAGGCTGTAATATAGAAAAATGTTTTATTAGGAAAAAATATAAAATTTGAGTAATATAAAAACGTTTATAGTTATTTGGGGAAGTAGGGGTGTTTCAAGGGAGTTGGAAGCAGCCCCAGACAAAAAAGGATCAAAAAAGTGTAACAATGCTAATGCTTTCAACATGACAGAATCTTCCTGTTGTCTGCACTGCAGCCCTGTAGACAGAAACACATCAACCACAGAGTGAAGCAGGCAGTGCAGACAAAAGGAAAATGGATGATTCTCTTCTTTATTTACTCTGTGTAATAGCCGTTAACATTGACTCAGGCAGGTGGAGCTGTGGGCTCTCAGTTGAGCTGTCACAATTAAAGAGCCGGCTGTATTTAACTTCTTCAGTGAATAAACAGAAGACTTTGAGAGTCCCCACAAGTCAAATCAACTGCCAAGACGAATTTTAGCAGCTGTAATCTTTTTAAGTAAAACCATAACATCTCTATTCATCGTGTTATATATTCAGACACCTTCAGTAGACAACTATATTACACACTCTTATGATGTATTATTATTTCTTCTTTCTTTTTTTTTCTCCTTTTGCTTGTTTTAACTTAATTTTTCCCTGCCTTTGTGATTGTCTGCCCCACCCTAATGTAATTCATCTGTGTCCTCATGTTCAATTGTGACTTAAACCTATAAGTGGCTGTGCTCCACATTCTCTTTGTTTGATTGGTCTGTTTTCTTTTCATCTGTTCTTCTCTTTGTAGTTTTGTTGCTTCACCATTCTTGCTTTTTGTGTCCCTCATGTTCCTTCGGGTATTTTTTGATTTTTTCTTTTTTCTTCTTTTTTCTTTAACCCTGTTTTTGGTTTGCTTTTGTGTTTTGTTGCTTTATTTCTGCCATTTTTTTACAATGACACACACACATACACATACACAGAGAGAGACAAAAAATACAGTAGTTTGTGTTATGTGGAAAAACAGTCTTCATTGAAACATTCAATTTCTTCCTAAACAAATAAGCCTCCTGAGAATGTATGATTATGGAACCACTCACTCACTTATCTTCTACTGCTTTATCCTTTATATGGGGGTTGTGGGGGGCACTGATGTCTAATCCAAGCTGACATAGGGCAAAGGGCGTGGTACACCCTGGACAGGTCACCAGTTGCAGGGTCACATTGAAACAAACAACCATACTCTCACATCCACACCAACGAGCAGTTTAGAGTGTCCAATCCCCAAATCTGCATGTTTTTGGACTGTGGCAGGAAACTGGAGAACCCAGAGAAAATCCATGCACACACGGAGAACATGCAAACTCCATGCAGAAAGGCCCTTGTTCTGACCAGGTCGCAAACTTGGGTCTTCTTGCTGCAAAAGGCAGGAGTGCTAACCACTACACCAATCCTGTGGCCCCTTATGGAACCAAGAAAAAGAAAATAATACAGATTTGAATTGTCTTAAATGACTTTAATGAACAAATCTTCAATACACAGAGACACACATTTCTTTATCCATTTTACAAGGACATTTTTTTATTTTGTAACCTGATCATCTTGAAGACTTGAAGGGCCCTATCTTAAACCTGACCAAAAGTTTCTTTGCTAGATTCAGACCAGCATTATTTTCACTTTCCCATCATGTGCCATGTTTAGATATCAATTTCATTGTGACCATCTGCTTGTTGATCTTAAAATAAGGTGAGGCTGTAGTGCATTGGGACGGAATTTCTATCTTGAAGCAGTCAAAACTAATACCTTTTTGACCAACAAAAACTAAGTCTGAAGCCAATGATTCTATATTTTACTGTTACTGTAAGAAGTGCGTCTAAAGATTAGCCATGTGCAAGGGCTCCCTGTGTTTCCACTCTGCTGATGCACTTTGACTTTGCACAGTCAAACAGGAACTAGGAATAGGAAATAGGAACTAGCGCATTTATATTTTTTGTTGATTTGGTGGGGACAATGCACAATAATGCCTAATATGCCATAGTTAACCAAAAGAGTAATTTTCATCTGAGTTCCATGGTCTACTGTTAGAAAAAGTAATGCCCAAAACACACCATAACTTACTTAAGAGACTGAGTTCAATCCTTTTAAAATGTGGACACAGATGTGTGACTTTGCCATTATACCAGCTGAAGAAGCTTTAGGGGCTGTCACCTCTTTGACCGAGTGCATTGATGTTTAAAACAGAGCCCCTTGTACTTTTTTGAAAGGTATACAAAATACAGGTAGCCTAACAGAATACATACTTGTATAGTAATATAAATATATATGAATAGAAAAATATACTGGATCATGCAGGACATTTTTCACAGTTTGTATGCTGCAGGAATGCCACAATATTACATTAACCTGGCTGGGTCAGGTCTAAGGGGGAGATTTTAGATTAATATTTTTGTTTGCAATTTTTTTTCCCCTCAAAACCTTTCTCCCTTCAAATATTGATTTATGTTCATAATGACATGTACATTTCAGTAGACCAGATAAAGAAAGTTGTTTTATCCACGGATGGTCGTCAATGGATGTCAAACAGAGAAATAAGTAGAGCTGAATAAATGTGCTGTTGCAGTCTAACTGTTATGAGTAGGTGTTTTGATTTCTGATTTCAGAACACTGTCCCTTTTCAAACCAGTGATAGCAGTCATTTATTTTCCAGCAGATGTCACATGGACATTAGTATCGGCACTACTGCTGTCTTCCTAGCAGCCATGACATTAGCACCAGGAAGGATGCAGTGGTGAGACTTGTCTTGTGGCTGATTCCACTTGATACTTCTGTGTAGGTTTGTGAAATAACATATCACATTACCTGACAGTTTAGTAATATTACACATTTTTAATAATGTTGCATTTAAGTTTGCTTACGTGCGCCATCCACAGAAATGGAGGTGGTGTCAATGTTGAAGGCTGTCACATTTGCAGCTGCATTGATCAATACCATTGCAATCTGGGTGTTATTAGGTACAGATGAAGATACAAAGCCAACATCCATGTTGTTGATGACTGAGCCTTTGCTGAAAAAAAATTTTTAATTGTAGAAATTCATGACAAGTCTTTTTGAGATTCCAACTACATAATTGCAAATTACCTAAATGAAACCACAATGAGGTTGCGGAATGAGGAAATTGCTCGCTTGTAAAAAGGTGTAATCTGCAAAAATACAAGCAAAGCAAACCAGCTGTCAATATTTTATTCTGTTGGCCGTCCACCTAAGTGCCAACAAGCCAACACATTTAGCAAAAACTTACATGTGAAATTGGATGTGTTTGCACATTCAAATGTTTATATTTATATCTATATTTATATGTCAAAAATAGTGATAATAATAATAATCCTAAATTTATTATATGATATTACGTGAAAATAATCACATAAATCTTGAAATAAATAAAAAGAGAAGATGACATATTGCAGAATACAGTAACATTCCAAAAGAGACTTACTGTTAACTCAATCAGTGATGCTCGGCTTTTAAAAGCTGCAGATAATGGGTTCTGCAAATCGGTTATAAATGTCTCTCCAAGTGATCTGAAAGTCACCCTTTTAAATATGATTATTTCATCAGTTGTAGTCAATCCACCAGTTGTAGTCACTACACCCACTGTTGTAGAAGTTGGTGCTGTTGTCGCTGTTTCTGTAAACACCCAAATATGAGCACAAATTGTTATATACATTATTGTTCCTACATCACAGCATGTTATTAATGTACATCCAGTGTATACTGTATGTATATTACATCACTCCCACTTCTGTTGTCACTGTCAACTTAAGGGGAATTATGATTATGTATGGTCTTTATCTACTTAGCAATTTGTCAAATGGGAATCAACACAGAAGTAGTAACAATTTATAATAATCAATCATTTTATGGGGAATAAAGTAATCCTGTTATGTCCACCCTTAATTATAATTATATATAAAACTGAAATTGTTTGGGAGGAAATATGTTGGTGTAACAGAAATTATCCCAAAACATATGTTGTTTAAGCTTTGTAATTATAAATTATACAAATGATTAAAAAAATAATACTTAAGCAGTTGTAAATCTGTACTGGAATGAAATTGAGTTTTTATTCCAGAGGCAATATGTTGGTGTAGCAGAAATTATCCCAAAAATATATATTTTGTGAAATTGGATGTGTTTTGGATGTGAATTGGATTGTGAAATATCTTGTTTAAGCTTTGTAATTGTAAATTATACAAATGATTAAAAGAAATAATACTTAAGTTGCTGTAAATCTATACTGGAATTAAATTGAAATTTCTATTTACTTACCAACAATTTCAATGGAGGTGGGATCAATAGTGACAGTGAAGTTGTTGCTGGAGTTAGTCACAGCATTCTGCAGTGTTTCAACTATTTCACGTGGGTTGGGGATTTGTGTTTCTTCAGTTGCAGCAGTTTCGTTGAATTTAAGCCCCATCTCTGCCTCCGTAGAATCTACTCGAATACTCTGTGCAGCTCTCCTTAAAAAGAAACATGTATGCCAATCAAATGATCCTTACATAAATAACTAATACCTTTCAGTTATTCCAATAGTTTGATCATTATTCATACTAAACCTATTTATGACAACAAGCCAAATCTCCAACACCCCACCCTCCAAAAATTTGTCTTACCTAAATGCTTTTACAAATGACGAGAGGAAGGTACTGCCATATTGACTCCTAAAGATGATGTCAAACTTTGGGAAGGAAGCAAAATGAAAAAGATCTCCAAATTAAATGCATCTACAAAACATATTTAAAGCAACTACAAAACATAATGATGGAAATAATTTGACCATGTAAACATAGTACTCACAATTTCCACAAGTTTAGATTCCAGTGCCTTATATTCGGGACTGTTGGGATTGCTGAAGCTTTGTTGATATGGTTCATTAGTTTTTGCTTTAACAGATACAACTCTCTCTCCAGGAGCAATTGCAGTTATTAAAGCCCCATTTGTGGTCAATCCTCCAGTTGTACTTGAAACTCCTGCCGTAGTTGATCCTCTAGTTGTAATTGACCCTCCAGTTGATGTGGCTCCTTCAGTTGTAGTCGATCCCACAGCAGTTGTTAAACCTCCAGTTGTAGATGATACACCAGTTGGTGAACTTCCCATTGTGGTTGATCCTCCTGTTATGGTTGCTCCAATAGTTGTTGTGGAACCTCCAGTTGTTGTTGATCCTCCAGTTGTAGATGATCCGCCAGCTGTTGAAATTCCAGTTACGGTTGATGATCCTCCAGTTGTAGATGATCCACCAGCTGTTGAACTTCCCATTGTAGATGATCCGCCAGCTGTTGAAATTCCAGTTATGGTTGATGATCCTCCAGTTGTAGATGATCCACCAGCTGTTGAACTTCCCATTGTGGATGATCCAACAGTTGTTGTGGAACCTCCAGTTGTTGTTGATCCTCCAGTTGTTGTGGATCCTCCAGTTGTAGTTGAGCCACCGGTTGTTGTTGAACCTCCAGTTGTTGTCGATCCTCCAGCTGTAGATGATACACCAGTTGTAGATGATACACCAGTTGAACCGGTTGTGGTTGATCCTCCAGTTGTTGTGGAACCTCCAGTTGTGGTCGATCCTCTGGTTGTAGTTGAGCCACCAGTTGTTGTTGAACTTCCTGTTGCGGTTAATCCCCCAGTTGTTGTCGATCCTCCAGTTGTAGATGTTACACCAGTTGTTGAACTTCCTGTGGTTGATCCTCCAGTTGTTGTGGAACCTCCAGTTGTGGTCGATCCTCTGGTTGTAGTTGAGCCACCAGTTGTTGAACTTCCTGTTGCGGTTAATCCCCCAGTTGTTGTGGATCCTCCAGTTGTAGTTGAGCCACCAGTTGTTGTGGAACCTCCAGTTGTTGTCGATCCTCCAGTTGTTGTGGAACCTCCAGTTGTTGTTGATCCTCCAGTTGTTGTGGATCCTCCTGTTGTGGTTGAGCCACCAGTTGTAGTTGAGCCACCAGTTGTTGTGGAACCTCCAGTTGTTGTTGATCCTCCAGTTGTTGTGGATCCTCCAGTTGTTGTGGATCCTCCAGTTGTTGATCCTTCAGTTGTTGTCAATCCTCCAGTTGTAGTTGAGCCACCAGTTGTTGTGGAACCTCCAGTTGTTGTTGATTCTCCAGTTGTAGATGATACACCAGTTGTTGAACTTCCTGTTGATCCTCCAGTTGTTGTGGAACCTCCAGTTGTTGT
>JAFBJR010000940.1:0-12468 GCA_016785285.1 Brachirus orientalis
CACTCATACAAACTGCCTTCTGACTGTCAATCTCAGCCGTCACCTCTCTGCCACACTCAGCACTTTATTCCCACAGGGCTGAGTGCTCAGTCCTCTACTGTACTGTCTCAATACACATGACAGTGGTGGGACTCATTTCAGGAAGTGAAGAATCTAGAAGTGGTGCATCACAAACAACCTGTCATTCAACACCAATAAAACAAAACAACTCATCTTGGACTTCAGGAAGGTCGAGCTGATCCCCCTCCCGTCTTCTTCATTAATGGAGATGATATGGAAAGGCTGCCTGCACATCTTAAAATTTCTGGGAGTATCTAAATACATAGTCTCATAGTGTGATATGCAGTCTACTCAGCAGCTGAAAAAAAAGCTTTACCAAGGGTCATCAACATGGCTGCCCCCTTCTATCATTCCAGGACATTGGAGACACTTGCTACCACTCCAGAGCTAAAAACATTGTCTCAAACTCTTCTCACCTCGGCCATCACTTGTTCAACCTTATGCCCTCAGGGTGGTGATGTAGGTCAGTTTCTTTCCCAAGGCCATCCACTCTCTTTCTCTTAAATGACAGTAAAGGATTCTATTCTATTCTATTCTATTCTATTCTATTCTATTCTATTCTATGTTTTATGTACCTCTTGATGACATTCCACACTTTAAGTCCATCATCTCGGTAGTAGAAGTTGGGGACTGACTCCAGTCCTCGTGCAGTGATGTTCTCTGGCAGACAGAGGGAGCTGTAGGTTGTTTCAGCATGAGTCCTCCTCATGAGCTCAATCAGCCCCTCATACCCAAGAGAGCTCTAATAATTGGTAACACAGATATATTTAATTTCTCTGAGAGTAAAAATTACATTCTTAAACATTGTAAATATATTTGTAAAAGAAATAAATCTGTATGTTGTGTGTTAAAGAACCCTACAATATTCAGAGCCCCCTCAGGTCCAAAAAGATCTTTGCGGCCATCTATGTTTAAGTGGAGAGTGAACCGGAAGTGTGGAAACAGCAGCTGACAGACAGAGAGGAAAGATGTTAAATGTAAAGTAAGATATTAAAAATAAACTATTTGAATATTTATTTATTTATTAAATGAAAATGGGAAGTTGACAATTAAAAATATAATTGTTATGACATAAATATGAGCATATTTGAGTGCAGTTATTGAAATTGTGGCACTTGAAGGGTTTTAATCAAATCTTGGACAAAATGTGGACCAAAGATTATAAGATTATCCACTATTTTCAGATTTTAGGCTGAAAAACAAAAAAACTGCTCTGTCTTCATACCTTGTAGAGTGGATGAATCACAGGGAAGCAGCGAAGAGTGGCAAGAGCATAAACCTCAGCCATAAAGTGAGTACACATGAGGTGATGAGTCGGCTCATGATCCATCATATCTGCATTTCTGATAAAGATCTTGGCAAGCAACCAGTCTGCCTCTGTGTCACTTGGCAGAAAAATGGGATTTTGCTCTGATGGCTTTTGATGCAGCTGAATATAACAAAAACAATAGTAATGGTTTTACTTGAATGTATACAATATGAATACTGTAAATATTGTTACACATTTGTTGTTGTATCAGTCAAATACCTGTATTGCTATTGGCTTCAGTTTGTTTTCTGGATTCATGTAGAACAAACAGAGACCAGGAGTCACAGGCAGAGGTTCTCCATTATAAACTCTTGGATGAATTCCATCCATCTTCTTTTCATCAAAGATGAATATATTGCCTTTCTGGAAGGATTTAAGGCAGAACACAGATATGATTTAGGAACTTTACATTGTGATAAAACTACTTGCGCTGGATATAATTCACCCAATGTCTTGGATATTATTCAGGAACAGATTTTCACTTGTTTAAAGCTCTCTTTTAATACCTCCATTTCTGTCTGCAGAGAGGTTCCCTTTTCCAGAAATGGCTTCACCATCTCCTCTGTGACTGGAAAGTTTGGGGGTAGTTCTGTGCAGCGTTTGATTATATTGGGGTTGATTCCATTTAGAAACTGGTATCCATAGAAGTCGTCTTCTTTCCAGTGCTCTCTAACATACTCTAATCAAATGGCAAATGAGAAGTATTACTGATTGGTTTAATTTCAGAGGTCATTTAATTTGAGATGTCATTTATTTTGAGATGTACACAGTAAATTCCCATGCATGATAATAATTAGCTGTGCAAGTTCTGACAGGAATTGTTTTTCTATTTCAAAGCCATTATCTGATATGTGTGTGATCTATAATCTGCAAACCGGAAAGACCTGTGGTTGCAGTGCACTGATGGAAGCCTAACTTGAAGCTAGAGCAGTAGCTCTGCTGTATCGTGTTAAGCAGCAGAAGTAAAACATCAAGAAACACCTGACATTGTTGTCTCTTTGTTCCAGAAGACTTTATTCATGTCTTCAATGCTTTTCCATTTTTCTGTGGACCCAATCATCCCTTTAAGCTTGAGTTCAATACCACTGAATAAAGAAAAGTAAAGGAAAGAAAGGGGAAAAAGTAACATGATTATGAATTTACCCAATTCACCCAATTTACCCAATTTACCCAATTCACAATTTACCCACATTGACTTTTTTGTATTAGACAGTTCAGCTGATCTGGTGCTAGACAAGCGGATCTCAGCTGGGAGGTTTAACACATTATCACAGCTGTTTACATGGGGTAGTCCTTCAGCTGTCACCTTCCATCTAAAAAACAAACAAACAAACAAATGGACAAAAAAGTGTAAAGTCTTCAGATAAGTCTCTGAGACAACTGCAACTCTGTATGTACAGCACATACTGTTCTGGACACTTACTGGTACAAACTCTTGTTAAATGCCAGCTCTTTTTTTCGATGTTCAATCAACAAGGGATGGTCATCCTCATAAACCTTCATGGCTAAAAGGAGAAAACAATAGGCAAATAAAAGAACTGTTAAACAACTATATAAACTAAAATATGTAAAAATAGTACTATCCAAAAATGTTACTTGGAATTTTTTATGATAACTAATTTTTGGAATTTCCAGACCTCTTCCTCCCCTCAGCTCCACCTCTTCTCCCCTGGAGATCCACCTGTGACAAGGGAAAAGTATGCTATCTCCTTCTGGAGTCGTCACCACTATTGTGGAGCAGTACCACTCGTCTTCTGGTAAAATAAAGAAGGGATCCTTTTCCACCTTGACCAGCAGAAGTTTCCCCAGAGATGTCCTTGTTTTTATGTTGTACGTCCCTGTCTGCAAGGAAAATACACACAAATACATACGCAGGCAGCTTAAACCAAATTTGAATTGTAAGTGCAATGAACACATGGATTTAACTTACACTTCCAGTCGTAAAGTCTGTTCCAAAGTTGTCCAAGTCAGCTCGATCACTCTGACCTTCATTTCCAAATAAGGTGAGAAATATATGATCCCATGTTCCTGCATGTTGAATGTCACCTGTTGTCACTTCTATCTTGTACTCAGCCATGACCTGTCAGTGAATAATGTCCAGTAAACAGATAAAATTATAGGTCCAAGTTTTTCTTTTCAGTGATATGCAGTCTTCCTCTGTGCTACCTTATCTAGTAACCTGCTCCACCCTAGTTTGGACACTTTCCAGCATTGGAAGGGGGGACTGTTCAAGTATGAAATCAGAGACTTAAAGCAACATGTAGTATTTTTACTTGGAAAATAACAGCTCTAAAATCATGTTGATGTTACAAAAACTAGTAACATCACTGAAGAATAATATCTGTGTCTGCCGCAGTGCTCACAAGAGTTTCCATTTAGCTATAAAATAAAAAAACTAGGCTCAATCTCAGTGTGGTTGTGATGGCAGAGAGGAGAGCAGATATAGGCTGCTTGCATTGGTTTAGTTAAGACTTTTCACCTCTCAGGTATTAGTTTTATGTAGGCAATTTATCTAATGTAACTCTACGGTCTAAGTGATGAAAATGTTTAATCATTCAACGTCACAGCTTCTGTCCAATTGTAATGTCAGATCAGGGCCTGCTAAGTACGATTATTAAAAGAAAAATGATAATGTTTGAAAAAGATGGCAGATCTGTGAAATGTTCAATACCTTTGAAGAGTGAAAGCAAAATTTTTCAATTATTGCCTCACCTGTCCATTATTGACTGCAGCATGTTGAGCTGTTGAAGTGAAGATCACCATGGTGATGAATCTGATCATTTCCTCTGTACAATCAAAGCCTGCTGGTATTCCTGTTGGCAACACCAGCATTGTCAGTTATATGCTTTGAAATCTTTTATACCGTATAAGTTGCTATATTTCCAGGTTGCTAGACTATATATCCTAATTGTGTTAATACTTTGTGTCAGAACATGAGTTAAATACCTGAGGCTTTGTTTCCCAAGAAGCCATAAGTGAATATTTCACTGATCCATTCCTGCAGCTCAGTATCTTTACGTACATCGCTGTTTGTGGGATAATAGAACTCCACCACTGCCTTCACAAATCTGTTAAACACACAAGCACTTTGATGTTGGATTTTATCATTTATTATATAATGCATTTTTAGTGCTCCTCAACACATTATTAGTGATGTTGCAGGGGTCATCGGGTGTTTTGGGTTCCTCTGTACAATCAAAGCCTGCTGGTATTCCTGTTGGCAACACCACCATTGTCAGTTATTTGCTTTGAAATATTTTATACTGTATAATATAAGTTGCTATATTTCCAGGTTGCTATACATCCCGGTTATATACACAGGTTCTGACACATTGTTTGGTTTATTTTTTGGGGTTCCCGTGGATCAGTGGAAGGGTAGGTCACCTTCTTAGCAGACAGTTTGCGTATGATCCTAATCTTTGCTAGTCTACATGCAGATACATGTATGTCCCTGGGCAAGAAATTCAACACCAAATTGTTCCTGGCAGTTGTGCCGGCATTGCGAGAGTGGGTGGGATTGTACAAAAGTGTACATGTACTGTAGTTGTGTCACTCTGTTCCATCATAGACCCAACAATGAGGGCCACACAGTGGGGTAGTGGCTAGCACTGTTGTGTTAGAGAAAAAAGACTTGGATTTGTGACTCGGTCAAACCAAGGTCCCTTCTGTATGGAGTTTGCATGTTCTCCCTGTGTGTGTGTGTGTGTGTGCGTATGTGTGTGTGTGTGTGGTTTTCTTAGATGACTATGCCGATTTTTGACTTAAAACAAAATTACTTGATGGATTTTTGTGGTGAGGAAGTAGAGAATGGATATCAAAAGTAGATAACTGAACTTCATTGTCTAAAAAAAGGTATAAGGCAGGTGAAGGGGACAGGGAGCTGCCTAACTGTAGAATTAGCACATTGAGCAGAAAAAGACTAATGGCATGATGAAACAAAGAGGCAACAATAACAAACGGGCTAAAAAGAAGACCATCTTCACCAAAGAGCTTAAACAAAACCATTACAGTCATGTAGCTCTACCTGACCTGACTAACAGAATTATCTGGCAGAGTAGTGGAGTGTTATGGAGGCAGATGAGATGAGGAAGTGGAAACAGGTGTGCCTTTTCATCTTAATATACTGTATCACAAAAAAGGAATAAATAACTTGTTTGATTAAAGTTTATTTACTTTTTTAAATCATCAAATCATCTCATCAACTTTAGCTTTCAGAATTAATATTCAAAGCCAAATATGGTATCAGAAACTTTTAGTTTGCATATCTTGTTATGCAGCATCTTCCCCCTCTTAAACACATTATCCCTAAGAATGCTGTCAGTCAACAATCCAGAGTTGCTCTCCTCATTCGTCTTAAGTAGCTATACTGTTTTCTATCTCAGTAGGGTTCAGGTATGTGTAGGGCACTTCCAGCTGTGAGTTTCTTGCCAAAGTGACCAAACCAAGACAAAAAAGTACATTTACATGGGATTTCCTACTACAAAACGTCATATTATATTTTTAAGTATGTATGAAGACAAAACATACAAAATCGGAGTATCTTTGTGAAAGTAACCACAACAATCCCAATTTGCTGAAAGTCTCTCCAATATTTGGGAGGGTCTCCAAAATTGTTTTCATGCTTGACTGCCCCTTAGTGGTTGGAGGAGGTTTGTGCAGCAGCGGTGGACCATTTGGCAAACAGGAGAAGTAGTCGAACTAGACAATATAAAATCTTCAGTGTGGCATATAATTAAAAAAAAAGCTTTATTTTGTATGGTTAGTTAGTGAAAACTTTGAAAACAAATTAAATAAACAGAATTTATATTCAACATAAAGGATCTTCGGGAGAGCAGATATAGGCTGCTTGCATTGGTTTAGTTAAGTCTTTTCACCTCTCAGGTATTATTATATATTTTATACTGTATAATATAAGCTGCTACATTTCCAGGTTGCTATATATCCCGGTTATATACACAGGTGTTGGGGTAATTACTGAAAAAAGTAATCTATTACACTTTACTAGTTACTTTTTAAAGAAGTAATGCCTTACTTTACTTTGTTACTCGCTGCTTAAAGTAATTAGTTAGACTACTAGTTACATTACTTTTGGATTACTCCATGACAACCATGGTGATGAATCTGATCATTTCCTCTGTACAATCAAAGCCTGCTGGTATTCCTGTTGGCAACACCACCATTGTCAGTTATTTGCTTTGAAACATTTTATACTGTATAATATAAGCTGCTATATTTCCAGGTTGCTCGACTATATATCCTAATTGTGTTAATACATTGTGTCAGGACATGAGTTAAATACCTGAGGCTTTGTTTCCCAAGAAGCCATAAGTGAATATTTCACTGATCCATTCCTGCAGCTCAGTATCTTTACGTACGTCGCTGTCTGTGGGATAATAGAACTCCACCACTGCCTTTACAAATCTTATAAACAGTGGATAACATTCGGTTGAATAACACACACTCACACATACTGTTTTTACAGCCTGTTTTCAATGTACAGCTAAAATAAATTTACATACTTGTTGATGACATTCCACACTTTAAGTCCATCATCTCGGTAGTAGAAGTTGGGGACTGACTCCAGTCCTCGTGCAGTGATGTTCTCTGGCAGACAGAGGGAGCTGTAGGTTGTTTCAGCATGAGTCCTCCTCATGAGCTCAATCATCCCCTCATACCCAAGAGAGCTCTAATAATCGGTAACACAGAAATATTTAATTTCTCTGAGAGTAAAACTTACATCGCTAAAAATTGTAAATATATTTGTAAAAGAAATAAATATGTATGTTGTGTGTTAAACCATCCTACAATAGTCAGAGCCCCCTCAGGTCCAAAAAGATTTTTGCGACCAGCTGTGTTTAAGTAGAGAGTGAACCGGAAGTGTGGAAACAGCAGCTAAACAGACAGAGAGGAAAGATGTTAAATGTCTAAATATTATTACCAAATATTACCAAACAGACAGCACACTTTGGTTGTGTTCATAGAGTAAAGTTATTAAAAATAAATTATTTGAATATTTATTAAATGAAAAAGAGAGGGTTAAACTTAGGTCCCTGACAAACAAAACATTTTTTTTTGCTGTGTCTTCATACCTTGTAGAGTGGATGAATCACAGGGAAGCAGCGAAGAGTGGCAAGAGCATAAACCTCAGCCATAAAGTGAGTACACATGAGGTGATGAGTCGACTCATGATCCATTACATCTGCATTTCTGATGAAGATCTTGGCAAGCAACCAGTCTGTCTCTGTGTCACTTGGCAGAAAGATGGGATTCTGCTCTGATGGTTTTTGATGCAGCTGAATTTGAAAAAGAATGTTGAGTTTATTTACACGTACTTTACATGTACTGTCGTCGCTTCACATTAATAGAATACTGTTGTAGTTCTTTTATCATTCTTTTATTGGGGTTACAGTAGCTTAGTGGTAGAGCGAACTATCTTTCAACTTGAAGGTTGTTGGTTCAATTCCCAGGCTGCAGTATACATGCCGATGTGTCCCTGGGCAACACACTCAACCCCACATTGCTCCTTGAGCATGGGTATGACAGATGTATGACAGAAAAATGCGCTGCACATAGATGAAAGTGTGGGTGAATAGAAAAACTGTATTATAAAGCAGCTTTGAATGGTCATCAAGACCAGAAAAGTACCCTATATATATATATACAGACCATTGAATCTATTATCATTTAGTCTGAACCAAGACACCTGCTGTAAAAATCAGAAACAGAATCAGAAAGAGTGATCAACAAAAACCAGCATTTGTCCATCTGAAACTATTTTGATCTTGCTTTGGTTTTTATCCTGTATTGTAACTTTTTTTAAATCCTTTTTATTTGTACTGTTCATTGATTCTGTCTTTTAGTATGAAGCACTGTTGACGCTTTATTGTTGTCACTTTAACTATGCTATGCTAAGCTATGTGTGTGCAGAGGAAGCCAACACACTTTAATGTAAAACAAATCTACCTTTGGGTATAAATAAAGTTACCTAAACCTTGAGTATATGTTGTAAACATAAATATACAGATTTGGTGTATCAGTCAAATACCTGTATTGCTATTGGCTTCAGTTTGTTTTCTGGATTCATGTAGAACAAACAGAGACCAGGAGTCACAGGCAGAGGTTCTCCATTATAAACTCTTGGTTGAATTCCATCCATCTTCTTTTCATCAAAGATGAATATATTGCCTTTCTATTTAGTAAGGAATCGAGGCATCATGATGAAACACAGATTTGTAATAACATGAGCGGATGATTCAGGAATGTTGGATGAATCAAACACAAACAAATGATCTCCCAAAACAGAAGATATCATTAGTTTGAAGCCATTCTTATTTCATACCTCCATTTCTGTCTGCAGAGAGGTTCCCTTTTCCAGAAAAGGCTTCACCATCTCCTCTGTGACTGGAAAGTTTGGGGGTAGTTCTGTGCAGCGTTTAATCATATTGGGGTTGATTCCATTTAGAAACTGGTATCCATAAAAGTCGTCTTCCTTCCAGTGCTCTGTAACGTACTCTGGAAGGAAGATGTTAACAAGTTAACAAGCTCATACAGATTTGAGCTGGAATGAAGTCAGAACCTTCATTTAGAAATCATATTTTTGTGCAGGGGTGGTGGAACAGCAAATATTTTGTTCAGATTTGTTTATAACACCATACATTTTTAGGCAGTAAAACATTTACATACATAATCAAAATAAGCTAATATTTAGTGTACATTAATGTATACAATGAAATATTCTGTTTTGGCTTTTACTTTTAGATCAGCCTACAATGGCTGATCTAAATTGATTTAATATATAATATATATTTATATTTGGTCAGGAGTTGCAAAATTACCATGTATTGATAAAAAACTGTTATAATCAAAATATATGACAATTACATCATAATGCTTGGTGCTCCTGCATCTGCTTCTTGTGTCTGTGGGTACATAATTGTCTAACTTCAACAATTAGGCAAAAATTACAATTTCTGTAAACTTTGGACAAAAGTAAAAAGACAGATTGATACACTGACTAAATATATGCTAAGATGCAGAGAGACACGGGTGTCTCACATTTTGAATGCAATGTTTTTGGTGATTTCAAGGTCTAAGTTGGTCAGATTTTGTCAATAAAGCTCACCGTGAGTGATAACTGGTTAATTTAACATTGGAGGTCAATGTAGTCATTGTGCAGTTTGAAATATGTACTGTATATTGTAATGAAGGCTTGTTTCCTACTTCCCAAAAGTGCAAACTGCAAGTATGACAAGTTTTCACCAAATATGATGATCAGCCAGTTTGACCAGAAAGACCTGCTGCTGCAGTGAACTAATAAACCCCCATAATATGATTAGATTAGATTAGATTAGATTAGATTAGATTAGATTAGATTAGATTAGATTAGATTAGATTAAATTTGACTTTATTGATGAGGAAATTAACTCGTTACAATGGCAGGGTCGGGAGCAGACAAATATTACGTTTGTATATGTTTGTTTGTACGTTTGTAAAATAAGCATTATAAGATATATCAAGCAGCAGACATCAAATGTGAAACTATACCTGACATTGTTGTCTTTTTGGTCCAGAAGACTTTGGTCGTGTCTTCAATGCTTTCCCATTTTTCCATGGATCCAATCATCCCTTTAAGCTTAAGTTCAATACCACTGAAATAGGACAGGGTAACAGAAGAAGAAAGAAAGAGGAAAATCAGACGGTTTGTGCCTTTAATGGATATGGAGCTTATGTTACTTTAGTGGATGCAGCTTGTGTCGAAAAATTGATACATCGAAGACCCACATGCCGGTTGTTGTATTAGCCGTTTCAGTTGATCTGGCCTTAGAAAAGCGGACTTCAGCTGGGAACTTGGATTCATCATCAAAAATGTTTATATGGGGTAGTCCTTCAGCCAACATCTTCCATCTAAATAAGTAAACAATGAACAAAACAATAAACAAATCATGGTGAAATGCATGCAGATAGATTTTACAACACATGCTGTCCTGCACACTTACTGGTACAAGCTGTTTTTAAATGTCAGCTCTTTTTTCCGATGTTCAATCAACAAGGGATGGTCATCCTCAAAAACCTTCATGGCTAAGAGTGGAAAAAAATAGGCAAATAAAAAAAACTATTAAACAACTATATAAACTAAAATATGTAAAAAGTAGAACTATCCAAAAATGTTACTTGGAATTTTTTATGATAACTAATTTTTGGAGTTTCCAGACCTCTCCCTCCCCTCAGCTCCACCTCTTCTCCCCTGGAGATCCACCTGTGACAGGGAAAAAGCATGCTATCTCCTTCTGGAGTCGTCACCACTATTGTGGAGCAGTACCACTCGTCTTCTGGGAAAATAAAGAAGGGATCCTTTTCCACCTTGACCAGCAGAAGTTTCCCCAGAGATGAACTGGATTTTATGGTGTAAATCCCTGTCTGCAAATGAAAATATAAACTCTGAAGGAAGTGCCACATGCTGTATTTTGACTTTTATATTTAAATTTATAAATATTTCAAAATGAAATCTATCTTTGAAATCTGAACATGACGTACTATACAAACGCACAAACAACCTAAACCAAATTTGCACTCTAAGAGCAATGTGCAGTTGGATTCAACTTACGCCACCAGGGATAAAGTCTCTGCCAAAGTTGTCCAAATCAACTCGATCACTCTGTCCTTCATTTCCAAATAAGGTCAGAAATATATGATCCCATGTTCCTGCATCTTCCATGTCACCTGTTGTCACCTCTATCTTGTACTCAGCCATGGTCACAGATCCAGGGTTTCCTTCTTTGTGCTCTGAAGGTTTGACATCTCTGCTTTTTAAAACCTTTCTAGTAACTTGACCCCTGTAATTTAGACCCTCCCCATATGGTAATGTCTTTACACCATTGTCACTCATGTTACCACTGTCACTTATCATACCACCAATTTCCTTATCTGCTCCATTTATCATTTGTTTATTTAATCCCAAAATTACAAAAAAATATGCAGCAACAAGCAACTGGTATCTCTTAGGGGTGTATCAATTAATGTTTGTGGTTTTGCGGTGTTGTATTAAAATGTCTCTTAAAAATGGAAGTAATCTTCCAGGTATATTGACTAGTTCCTAGGGGACAACTATGCAGGTTGCAAAAGGGACTGCATTTGAAAGGAAGTCTGTGAGAAAATGAGGATAGCTCTCACTTGATTTATAACATCCATAAACATTTTCCTGTTAATGGTCACAAGGTCTGGGTCTTCCTCAACAAGCCACGATGCAAACTTTGTAAATTATGTTTCCATTAAGAGGATAATAGATGTTAAAGTAGAGCACATATGCATGGACACCTACATGATTGACCTGATCCAAATGGCGCTGACCAAACTGCGATTCTGGTGGCTTCAAAATGAAAGTTCATATTCTTATGGTTGGCGTCATGACCAGTTGCCTCTTGGTAAAAATCAACAAGCTTTCAATTGTGATGTTCTGTAGTTTCGTCTTTGTGACTACAAAGTTAAAACTGGAAAAGACTTTCAGAAACATCTTGCCAAAGGACTACAATGAAAATTAGTCAGCTGGCTTAACAATTGCATTTTTGATGTTGTCAACAACCCTATTACTGTCGGAAAATCCACACTATGTTGAAACCAACAGAATATTTATTTCTTATTTCCTTAATGTTTAAGTAAATAATGCTTAGGAGAGATGTAACCACTATGGCAACAACGTGGACAAATGAAATGCGCACCTGAAACTGTGGACTGAAAATTACAACAGAATGTCCGGGGGGAGAGGTTATACAACAGGTCCATACAGGCAGGAACCTGTTTCATTCCTTAACCTACTGTTTACTGCTGTCACACTTTACTAGTGGAGCCGTTATGCTTCTGCTTTTCCTCTGTCAGTCGTGATGTAAAACACATTACCACACTACCACAAACTGTTGTATGAAGGTTAATTTATCCATTCTTTTTTCAGAACACCAGTCTGCGAAAACCCACAGCATCTAGAGAATAATGGTACACTTAATGTTTTAGTTTCCTATAAATTTAGGCTAGTAATGGTAACAGTTGAATGACACATTTAGTAATTTTGCAAACCTAAACAACGACAGGCTTTATTGGATTTGAAA